>VZTL01010842.1:18936-34988 GCA_013400535.1 Scopus umbretta
ATGGATGATTTAATTTCCCAATTTTTTTTTTTTTTTCTGTAAAGGTACAGATAGCATTCACAGAGACACATGAAATTCATAGTAACTGTACAAAGACATTGCTGCAAACTACTGCAGTCTGCAAACAAAACTCTCATGGTACTTAGTTGTTGGATGTTCATTTGATTCACTCATTGCTCTGCTGGGCAGGCAAAGCAGCTTTGCTTTTGTCATCTAATATTACGGTGACAGAAAAGAGCCTGCTTCTGCAGACTTCTGCCCTAGAACCTCAGCCCAGTTGCCTTGTTCACCCTGTGCACATCTGTATTCAATTCAGCTTCCCCTGCCATGGTACGCTGCAGTTTGCTTCAAAGTACTGAGAGAATGTTCTTGAATTTCCTGGGCACGAGCCTTTGGGATGATAGTGCAACTCTGGTAGTATGCAACAACTGGGTGTTGCCTGCATTCCCTCCTGTACGGTGTTTGGGTTGCTAGCCGAATGAATTATTCTCGCTTTAATTTTTAGCCCCTTGGCTTCTTCACTGCCACCAACTTGGCTTTAAAACGTTGTCAGGCTTTAAGAAAAGGGCTGTTTGTTTGGATAGGATCCATTCCTGAGACAACAGTTACGTTATGTTGACTTTGCTGTCAAGACAGGCCTAAGGAGGCAGATGTTTTCCTCTTTCCCTTGAAGTCTTTTTTATACAGATACTGTCTGTCCTCTTAAGGAGGAAAACTAGAGAGACAGTATTAAAAAGCACTCATGCTAGAAATGAAAGGTGGAGAAGAGTGATCTTAAATTGTAAATGCAAGGGTCTGTGTGGTAGACTTTGTGGCGTGGAGGAGACAGTTAAGATACACTGGCATTCTGTCTGTGAAGATTCAGTTTCCACTGCAGATTTGATTAAATTGTAAATCTTTCTGTTGTGGTAGACAGATTCTGCAGAAAATTTCCACGTTGCCTGATAGGATAATGGATCGTTTTGAAACCACAGCTTTCTTTGGAAACACAAGCCTGACTTTACTATTTTTTCTGTAACTATCAAGAGCTTAAGACATTGATTTGTCTGCTCAGGCTGATTACCAGAACTAAAAGACAGCATAAATTCTCTGTGGCTCTGTCTAAACAAGAGTAGCCTGACCTAATAACAGGTTTCCTCCTTTGTCTACATGCTAACTCTAGAATTACATTGTTTTGCTATGCTTAGCCCCAGGATGTAAAAATTGCCTCCCTTCCCATGTTTGCTTGAGCAAAATACAACTTGACAAATCTCTTCCTTGCTTGGAAATTCTAAGAACTGAAGTTTAAATATATGTCCCAAGAGGAGGATTTCTTGTGCCTTCCTTTCTACTGTCTTTCTACCTGTCCCTTCCCTGTCCTGATGTTTAAAAGGAGCTTATGCATTTTAATATTTTCCAAGTTGTGCAGAGCTAAAAGAAGGGGAGGAACATGCAGCCATGGCAAACCTCAGAGCTTGCTGAAGTTTTGTGTAAGGCAAACTGTGATGTAAAGCCCAGTCTCACCATCAAAGGCTCTAAGGAAGCTGGAGAGCCATGTGGGGAGAGGGCTATGGTGTTTGCTTGTGATGGACTTTGGTGATGTGCCTGTCCAGGTTGGGTCAAGGTCTCTGAGAAGCAGAGGAAAGTATTCATCTGTCTAATGTTTCCATGAGGTGGAGCAGTGCTATTTCTGTTTTACAGATGACGAACTTGAAGACAAATGGAGGTCTAGACAAAGGCTAACCGTAGTCACCAAACACCAAAAAACTGGGCTCCTTTCTCTGGAGGAGCCTCTCTGGTTCCACAAACTATAGGAAAAACAAAGATTTGCTTAACTATAGCCAACCTTTTGTGAATCTCCCCCACTTTCACCCTCCCCCAAAGAGTGACTTTTTCTTAGGTCATGCAGAAATTATTAAATAGTACTTTGGAGCAAGGAGTGTCTCACTTCTTATGATTGCCAGGCTAGCATGCTGGCCACTCAACCATCTTTCCTGACTATTGTTCAGCTGCATGTAACCATAAAATAAAGTTTTCCTGTGGATATTTATGTAGAGTGCCTACGGTACTTCAACAGAAGCAACTGGAAGCAAAACCACTCTCAAATCACTCTGTTACCATTGACTCCAGAGTCCTTTAGATAGTAGCTGATAAAGTTCAAAACATTAATTTCCACCAATAAACAGGAACTGGAAGCCTAGGGAGTTAATAGAACTTTTTCATCTCAGCCTAACTCTCTGATCTAATTTCAGATAGCAGGAAATATGCCAACTTTAGCCTCTAATTAGAGTTACTCTTGGAGATCATTTGTAGCAGACCTCCAAGCTTCTCATAACAGAAATGCACTGACAGTCCTGCCAGCATAAATATGTTAGATGTTTGTAGTGTAGGGGCCATTTGAATTATGCAATGAATTGTTACGAAGAGTTTTAAAATATATCAGACTTCACAAACAGTAATTTTATCTGGAAGCCATGGTTCTGTATTTCCCCAGAAACAGTAAGTGTGGCAATGTTGCCAGTTTTGTCTCTTTTCTTGCATGTGCCAAAAGCTTTTAAGTAATAAAAGATGAGGTGATATTAGTGATTCCATTTTATTTCTGATTTGTTCTTTGATCCCCTTTTCAAGAGTGCTCTTGGTACTGTATTCTGCTGAACTCTGGTGATACTCACTTGGGATTAGGCCTCTACTCCACCCCAGAATACCTCTCGCTCTCAGAGAAAATAAGGTACTCTCTCATCATGACAAAGTCTGTCCGTTATCCTCTATTCTCAGAGGACTTGCTCTTGCTACCCTAATGGTGGGCTTCAGCTTTCTCAGGAAGTTGTGCTTCCCAGGGTTGCTGTATTTACTATCCAGCAGAATTAAGAGATACAGAATCTGACCCAGAGAAATGAAGAATATGAATAAGTGTTTAGTGGCAGAGGTGTGATTCTAAGAATCCTTTTATTAATGTATTTTCCTCTTGTAGCACTCCTGTTTTGTGCTTCTACCTCACCTTTCGTTCAAGGTTGAGCTCTTTTACGTTCAGTTTCTGTAACACCTAGGCAATAGTGGCCACAAAGCAGTTCATAAAATTAACCAAGCCTTACATTACCCCTTTGAGAAATTCCCTGAGCTTTATAGCAGATGTAAAGTGATGAGTCAGTGAGAACAACACTGAGAACAGAACCATGTCCACACTTTGACTGCTGTCCATCGCTCACTCATGAAGGTGGAAAAATGTGCTTTTACTGATTGCAGCTCCTTCTTCCATGCTTTTTAAAGGGCCCTATTGAGGAAAACATAGTGTTTCCGAGGCAGTGGGGAAAATAGTACCCACAGGAGAAAGGGAACACATATGCCCTAGGCCTTTGTCTTTTTAATGTATTTTTTTCCATCTCTATTTGAAAACATTGTCAGAATGCCTTGGATGCTGTATTCCTGCATACTTCCTCTACCTTCCTAAACCAGATTCTCTGGCCAGTCTACAACTTCCATGGTGATTTTCACATCACTGAAGCTGAGAACTACAGTGCATCACATTTAACTCAGGAAAAATGAGGATATGAACTAACTGAACTACAATATGCTTGAGATATCAGGAAGCATTTTCAAAGCAAAATATTTTGATTTTCAGGCTTGTGACTGTGGAAATACTTAATTTAGTTGAAAATCCAGTTATCCAGCTAAGGTGGTTTATGGAAAAATGTTGTCCAGCCCAGGCCTGTGCTGTCTTTATTTTCCTTCTTTAAAATATATCTGAAGAATTTCTAGTAGTATTATTTCTATGTGCATCTTGCATTTAAAATTATGTCGTCTTTAACGTGAAAGTCTATGGATGACCGGAGAATTGGAAGAATGACAGAGAAGTCACGCAAGCAAAACCAAATTAATTTGAGAGTTGAAATGGGGTTTATTTTGATTCTCCATTGCCACTCAACTGTATGGCCATTTATACTTGCATGACATGCTAGTGCTGATATAAAATGAGAGAGGGGTTCCAAATGGGTAGTGTTTTCTTGCTCTGCTCAGTAAATTTGGTGGCAGATTTATAAGAGGTAGATTGTGTCATTGTGGAGGAACAGTTTAAAGCCACAACCCCCTTCCTCAGTGAAATGAATTTACAACAGTTAAGAATCCCAAAAGTTGAAATCCACTGCTGAGCTCATATGCCCTCTTCCTCTGAGCTGTTTCAGTGACCAGGCTGGCTGCCAACATCTTTGCAACATCAATCAGGCAACTATGGTGATCTTCAAATATTTAAGCGCTGCTTCAGTAGTTGTCTTCCCTGTCCTGCTCCATGTGAATACAGCCTAGTGGTCCATGCTGGGAGGGTGGCTGTAGAGCTGTGAATCCCTGTGCAGATTGTGAATGGATCTGGGTCTGCAAATGACTACGCAAAACAGAAGGCAGTAGAGTATTTGGCCCTTTGTTCTTTTTAATTAACCTCTGTAGGAAGAAATACCTAAGAGAGAATGATTTCAACACTGACCTTTAATGAAAGAATAGAAGAGCTGCCAATCTAAGGGGAACTGCAGAAGCATATGGAAGATGAACACCAATATCCCTGGGTTTTCAAAAAGAAAAAAAAAAGTCAGGCAGTTGTAACGCAACTTTGTTTTGTTTTATTTCTTAGAAAGGACATGACCTCCTCTCCTTTAGACCGCTTTAAGGCAGATATGCAGATTTGTTGAGATATAAACTCAAGAATGGAAAACTTCCCTTTTCTTTGTTTGCAGATGTATGTGGAAAGAGAGCAGGAGGTGTAGCTGTGGCCATATGTGAGGAAGAGACTCCAGCTTGCAGTGCGCAGAAGCACAATGCCACCTGCCAAAGCTGTGCCCCAGTGTGACTGCCAGGCTGCAGTATGCTCAGGAGAGAATGGGGAGAATGCATGGGACAAATTGTGCCCTAGTGCAAAAAGTGACTATGCACAACAGAGGATGCTGCGGTGCTCCCAAGGAAACACAGTTACGAAATTTAAATAAACAGTTGCTTGGTCACTTCAGAGAAGACATCAGTGAAAACATTTTTGTTGAAAAAAGGGAATGTGGGTGGCTTGGCCAGCAGCAATATTTTGGTTTTGTCTACTGTAGGGAATTATTTTTTTTCCCAAACACACCAGCCAGCTTAATTTAGAGCAGATTTAAGTTACACTAGGGGTAATGATATTAAGTGAATGCCAGGACTGTGGAGGTGAACTTCAGCAACACTGTGTACTGGGTATTGCTGAGAATTTGGATCCCAGCAGTAATTCATTAGAACTATGGTGTAAGGAGCCATAATTTTCACAGTGTGAAATGGAAAAGACGGGAGAAGTGAAAAGCAGTGAGCAGGACAGTGTAAAATAACATGTATATGAGTGACAGTCATATCTTACTTCTTTTAGCTGCCTTCTCTGATGTCCCTCCTTTTTTGCATGTAAACTTGCACCTACCTATTTTCTGACTGTTTTATTCCATGGAACATATATCACTACACATGATCTGCCTGACTTATTAAGCTGCCTACCTGAACTGCTCTAAGTATAGGCATAGTGATGGGTAGATGCCCTGGGATCACTAAAAGGTGTTGCCTAATGCTTAGGATTAATGTATTTTAATCAACAGTATATATCAGATTTACTTCCAAGTGTCTGGACAGCCTAATATTTCAAAAACAATCATCACTGAAGCAAGCTTTGCATGCTACAGGATATTTAACACATCTTAGTTTTCAGAAAGTGCTGAGCTTACTGGGTGGGATTCAAAAAGAGAGAGTTTAAAAATGAAGACGGGAGGAGCTTAGCTTTGCAGTCTTTAATTTTCAGAGCTATGGGTATGGAATCCTGAACTGTAGGTTAAGCCCTACTGCATCCCAAAATGTCCCCTGGGAGCAGCAAAACACCTGAACTGGATCCAAAACTGCCACCAGACTGGATCCAGAACTACCACAAGTTTGAAAGCCAGCTGGAGATAAGTAGCATACAGAAATGTAGGAGGTACTGAAGTGCTTCACAGTAAGGTATCACCTTCCACTCTGCACTCCTGTGTGAAAGAGTAGTTACATGAAACAGTGACCCTATAAATTGCAGGTGTGGAGTTTGGGCATTAATACAGGGAGATGGGGAAGAGCAGCTCTTAGGATTGCATACGTACTTGCCATTTTATCTAAAACTCATTTTCAGTGCCTCAGTCTTGTGTCCTTTTGCACACAGTCCCTGAAAATTCAACCCTGCTTTGTTGCCTAGCTTGAGTATAGGAAAACAGAGTTTTCCCAAATGCATTTCTGAAACTTGAGTGGGGAAATGGGTTGCTCCGCTGAACTGCTCAAGGCCTCGAAAGGGGTGTTAGCTTAATTTTGCTTACCAAGCCAAGGTGCTGGGTCAGTAGTCCAGTCTGTGTTAGCACTTTCTGATGTCAGTGAGGAGCAAAAGGCTTTTCCTTGGGCATTTATTGAGGCTGCTGCTCCAAATCGCCCTCAGGAGCCTGCCTCTCTTGTGTCATTGTAGAGATAACCACTATTTGCCACTGTCTGAAATGGCTCTTGCAAGGCCTCCTGGCAAGACTAGGTCTGCTGAACCAACCTCACAGGTCTGCTTTGGGGCAGCTGCCAGCCTGTGTTCAGCCCAGTCCTGGGCGACTGGGTGCCTGAAAGTGGCACTTGGCTGCAGCTCAAGGCCTGGGCTCCTGAGTTCAGTTCAGGAGATATATATCACTGCAGTAGATGTGATGTTATGCTGCTGAACACAAGTATCATGATGACAAGCTGTCATCACAGCAGTGTCATGCTTTCACAGACCTTGAGACCTGAACAGCAGCAGCTAAGCACAACAGCCTGTGGGGAGCGATAAGCTAAAGCCCTCATTTATTACAATCTCCTCTGAAATCAGCTGTGCCCCTGCCTGGTGCTCAGGCTGTACTTCTGCATTATCTGCCTCTCCAGACAGGAGAATGTGGCAAATGCAAAATCCCTGCTCCTTTAAGATCTTTGTCAGGCTCGCACCTTTGAAAGATCTGGAAGAGACAATCTCAAGCTTCGGCTTTTTCCGTTCTGTGTTAGCACTTAACAGCGGGCACTTAAGGCTGTTGATACCCCTGGGGTTAAAACCTAAAGGAAACAGATTGGATAAATCGAGATTATTCAAGAAAGTTCTTGAGTTGCTTTAAATTGTGGGCACCAGCCTGTACTTCCCAAACACACAGTGATAATGGTCCTTAGAGAACAAGAATCAAAAGTTAATGAAAATATTTAATTTTCTGTGCAGATCACTTGTACTCATGCTAAGCCCTGGGATTTTGAAAGCATCTGACTCCGCACATCCACACAGACACATTGGAATGCTGAATAACTTATGTTTTAATCACTGTTGTTTCATTATAACTTAATCACTACTGATAGATTTTTTGTTTCAACTACTTGTTATTCAAACATTATATCAAAGAAGGATATGTGACCATGTCTTTTAAAAATAAAAAATGTATCATCCCTCAGGCAGCAGATAAGCAAACTTTCACCAGCTGAGGATTGGACTCAAAATGCTGAGCTCTCCCCCTTTCCCATGCGCTGTTCAGCGATGGGCCTTTTCACTAGCCTCCTGCTGTCTGTTAGGTAGCTAAAACGTGAAAGATTTAAATGCTGCTTCTGAAGTGTTGTGAGGAACGGTTCCCTAGCCTGCTGATACAAGCTACCAACGTATTTATCTGTACAAGAGGTGAAGCAGAGGGGTTGATGCTGAACCCCCAGGATTTTAGTCCAAGCTCCGCATCTGACAGCATGTGAACTTCTGAAATTACGTTGAGCCAGCTTCTCAAAGATATGACGGTGTCAGCAAGTTCTGCTTATTCCAGTAATGCATTTGCTGAAGACTGTTATACCTGTTCCCCCAGTAAAACCAGCCTTACCTGCAAAACCCTTGTGTACCCATGCAGCTGTGTTTCTATCAATGCTTTTGTTGACCTAGGAATATGGGTTGCAAATGAAGGGCAAGCAAAAAGGAAGGCACAACTCTTAACATTTTATACTGCAAGAATTTGAAATGTTGAGCCAACTGAAGGCTGCAGGTATTCCAACATAATTGCCAAGAAGTTAGAAGCATCTAAGTCCATGTAATACATTGACAGCCTGCCTGTCTGTCATTGTTGTTCTTACTGGCTTCAATATTCTGTATTTTTCACCACTACTAAGCAGAAAACACTTCTGTGCAGTGGACAGTTATAGCTTTGTGAGATGTCATAACTTCTTCTGTTTAAGAAGGAACGAAAGAATTCTATATATGGCTGCTCTGGTACAGAAATACTCTGTGGTTGGGGGCTTATGTTTTCAAAGTTCACAGAAATAAGGCGCTTCCACTTCTGGAGTTTTGTTCTCCAGCACCTGTACATGTGTGCATGTTAGTGGACACACACATAAACACAAATATGCACATACTTATCTAATTTTCTTTATTGACCACTCAAAATGGGACAGTGTGGTTTGAGGCATGGAGTTTGTTTTAGTCATCTGCAAATTAAGCATGCAGTCTGAACTGTGTGTATATATATATATATATAGAGAGAGTCAGGGCTTCTGTACTCAGTCAGGAGAGTTGGTTACCTCCAGGAGATTGTTCATCACTTCAAGATTAATTTCAGGGGCTGGTTAACTTAGACTGGGTACGTGCCTTTCTGTTCATTAAAACTGGATGGAGTAAATCCCATCCCAAGTGGCTAAGGCAACTACCCTGCGAAGCTGTCTAAATGCCTTTAATTTTTCTTACCGTTCCTTAAGATATGACAATATGCAGCATTTCAGAGTATATAAAGTATAAAAAGAAAGCATAACAGGATGGTAAACAGGGACGGGTGGCCTTGAGAAGAGTACAGGGACACTGTTCAAATATGCAGGGATCAGGTAAGGAATGTCAGAGTCCACCTGGACTTGAATCTGGTGATGGATGTGAAGGGCAAAAAGAAAGGCTTCTACCAGTAGATCAGCAGAAAAAAAAAAAAAAAAAAAAAAAAAAAAAGCCTATGAACAGAAAAATAAAAAAAAAAAAAAAAAAAAAAAAAAAAAAAAAAAAGTAGAGAAAACATGGGCCCCATGCTGAATGGGACTGGAGACTTCTGGCAAAGATGTGGAAAACACTGAGGTACTTGGTGTTTTCCTTGCCTCAGTCTTTACTGGTAAGACTTGACTTCAGGAATCCCAGGTTTTTGAAACCAGTGAGGAAGTCTGGAGCAAGGAATACTCTACTCTCAGTGAAGAAGGACCAGGTTAGGGAACACTGAAACAAACTGGACAGACGCAAGTCCATAGGACCTGAGAAGATGCACCCAGAGTGCTGAGGGAGTGGTCCAGTGTCATTGTGAGGCCACTCTCAGTCTTTGAAAAGTCATGGCAATTGGGGGAGAATCCTGAGGACTGAAGAATGCAGATGTCACTTGTGTCTTCATGAATGACAAGAAGGAGGATCCAGGGATCTGCAGGACAGTCAGCCTCACCTCTATCCCTGAAAGGTGATGAAGCAAATAATTCTGGAAACAATTTCCAAGCGTATAAAGAACAAGGAGGTGACTGGAGTAGTCAGCATGGATATATAAAGGGGAAGTGATGCCTGACCAACCTGATAGCCTTCTGTGATGTGACAACTTTCTCGGTGAGTGAGGGGAGAGCAGTGGATGTTATCTTGATTTCAGTAAGGCTTTCAATGCTGTCTCTCATAAGATCCTCACAGAAAAACTACTAAAGTATGGACTAGATACATGCATAGTAAGGTGGATTAAAACTAGTTGAATTGTGAGGCTCAAAGGATTGTGATCAATGGCATGAAACACAGCCAGAGACCAGTCACTGGTGGTACACCCAGGGGTTTATACTGGGCACAATACTTTGTAGCATCTTCATTAATCACCTGGATGATGGGGCAGAGTGTAAGCTCAGCAATTTTGCTGATGATACAAAACTGGGAGGAGTGGTTGATAACTGAGATAGTTGTCTCCCATTCAGAGGGACCTTGACAGGCTGCAGAAGTGGGCAGAGAAGTACATGAGGTTCAGCGAAAGGATATGCAAAGTCCTGCACCTTGGAAGGAATAACCCCATGTGCCAGTACATGCTAGGGGCCTACCCAAGGAGTTTTGCAGAAAAAGACCTGGGCGTCCTGGTGGACTCCAAAGTGAATGTGAGCCAGCAACATGCCCTTGCGGAAAAGGCGGCCAACAGCATTGTGGCCTGCTTTAGCAAGAGTGTCACCAGCAGGTTGAAGGAGGTGATCCTTTCTCTCTACCCAGCCTTAGTGAGACCACATCTGGAGTGCTGTGTCCATTTCTGTGTTTCCCAGTAAAAGAGACACATGGATGTACTGGGGCGAGTCCATTGAAGGTCCACTAAGATGATTAAGGGACTGCAATATCTGTTGTGTGAGGAGAAGCTTTAAAAGTTGAGATTATTTAAGCTTGTGTGTATCTTATCAATGTGCATAAATGGCTCTTGGGAGGGAATAAAGAAGATGGAGCGAGACTCTTCTCAGTAGTGCTCAGTGAAAGGACAAAAAACAATAGTCACAAACGGAAATACAAGAAATTCCATTTAAACATAAGAAGAAGGCTTTTATATTGGTGGTGTACACTGGAACAGATTCTCTAGAGAGTTTGTGGAGTCTCCATTCTTGGAGATACTCAAAACTCGACTGGACATGGTCCTGAACAATCTGCTCCAGCTGACCCTTCCTTGAGCAGGAGAGTTAGACTAGACCATCTCCTGAGGTCCCTGACAGCCTCAGCTGTTCTGTGATTCTGTGATCACAGAGAGGCTTAGGAGTTTCCAGAACTGCAGCCAAACCTTTGTCTCTCTTCTTATTAACAAAAGAGTAAGAGCTCTCTCCTCTGCAGCCAGTCTACCTCTGAAAGTAGTAGAATGTGAAATCTGCAGAAATATTGTAAAATGCAAAATATATAATTGTTGCCTTTTTGCTATTAACATGTAATTAATTTGATTTTGTTTAATGACAAAGGGGTAAATAGCTCTTGAAAGTATAGTTAATGCACAAAGAAAACCCACAAAACTGTTAAGGGACAGCAGCTTCACAAAGGAACATCTGTTCAAGGAAATGACCCACACAAAGTCATTGCAAGGCCATTATTCACTAACTGGCTACCTATTGAGAACTAAATAACAAAAATGAGTTATACTCATTGGCTTTTCATCTCCAGCAAACTGGGCTCAAATCCCTAATAAGGCATCAGGTGAAAATGAGTCTCTGAGGTCTGTATTCCAAATCCCCTGTTATGCACCATATAAATTAGCACATTAGCAGGCTTGCCTCGAGGGAAAAGCAGGACCAGGACAGCAGGTGTATCACACAGCATAATTGAGATGCAGGAGCAGACCAGACTGGTGCTTTTGCACAGTGCCAAGCTGCTTCGCGCCACCTCTATTGATCTGTAACTTTCATGAGCTCTAGACTGGCTCCTAATTTTAAAAGCCCTATCTACTGTTACATCAAGGAAGCCCTCCAAGGGGAGAAAAAAATTCACTGAAGCTTTTGACTGAATAGGCCAAGCAATACAGGATCCCCAGGTATGAAAACATTTGTCAATATTAATTTGATATATACAAATGGTACAGAAAACAAATGAAGGATGATCTGTTTGCATTTTTTTCTCTTCAAAGGCCGCTCAGGCTGTTGTGAAGACTGTGCTGTGAGTGAGAGGAGGAAGAGGAGCTGTCAGGGATAAGCATGCTGTTTTGCACAGAGGGTGGTTTTTTCCCTGCTGGCATAGATATGTCAGTGGGGTGAAGGAGTGGAGTGAGTCTGAGACAGTTTTAGTAGGGAAGGACTTCTGTGAGCAGAGACAAGATGAATAGGGAAAGGAAGAGTAATCTTAGCAGTGTACAATGGAAAAAAAGAGGCTTATTGAGACTTTCAAAATTTTGAGAGTTGTTCCGCTGCTATCATGGATTGACACTACGATACTGAGTATTCTCTGTATCATGGGCTGTCTGTCCTTCCTGCGAGGACCGGGGCCAGAGGAATTCCTGTAAACTGCCAGGCCTGGCAGCATGCGTTTTCCAACTTGCCATAGTAATGCAAGATGTCAACAGCTCCAGGGTAGACAGCAGTAGATACCTGTTTGATTCAAAGTTCAAGGCTCTCATACCATATATATTTACCTGACAGAGCACCAGAGCAATGTGGTTACTGTCATAAAGCACCAGGAGAGGGTCTCCTGGTAGAGATGTATGCATTCCGATTCACATTTCTAAGACTCGGCTGAATTATTCCTGTTGAGAAAGCAAGGCTGATGCGTTGAAGTGAAGTGCTGATAAAAGCAGTAAAAACACTTTGTTTGTTCTTATCAGGAGCTGTTTGCAAACCTGCAAAACTGGAAAACAGTCATTTTTTTTCACCTTTTGCTTAACGATTGTGAAATTCTTATTAGAGCATAACCTTTCTTCCTTGTTGATGATTAAGAGACTATTTCACAAAACTCTGGATTAAACTCATGTGTTCACTGCTTTAATCTTGGGGAAGCAAATTAATATCTCCTGACATTCTGATGGCATTACTGGGATGACACAAAGAATTATATTGGCAGAAGGATACAGGCGAAATCCAAAAGCAGAGATCCCAATTAGCTGTTGTGGAATAAATCCCAGCTGCCCTTCAACCCTTCAAATATGATATAGTGGCTTCTGTGCACACTATCTAGCTTTGGATCTGAAAATGCAAATTAATAAAAACAGGTATTTAAAAGGTATGTCTATAACTAAATAGATGCCTGGAAGTACCAGTGAATATGAAAACAAGAATTCTTTTTAATAGAAAAATGTCAGTGTGTCACTCTTTGTCTCCTGAGGCAGAAACAAAGGGAGACCCCCTGAAATTATTCACATGAAGAGTAATGACAAGGGAGAAGAGATATGTGAAATTTGAGGGTTAGGAAATGTGGATTAGTACAGAAAAAGAAATTGACTAGTAGTTACCTGCATGTTGTAGAAAGAGGCATGGATCTCTCTACCTGATTTCAAACTTCTTTTGAATTACAGTCTCCTAAATGCCCTAACCATCATGGCCTGGATTCAACCTTTGTAGTCCCCTTGAGCTTAAATGTAACTGGGCCAGAGATAAAGTGATCCCTCATTGTCTCTGTTGACTACCCTGGTGCGGCACATTAATTTTTTTTTCCTTTATCGACCTAAGAAACCCTATCCAGTGCAAGGTTAGCCAGGACCCTAAGGAGAGCAAGAGACAGATGGAGTCTGCAAAGAGTGTGTGAGGCACCTGAATGAACTCTTCCACTGAAGACTCAGACACAGGTTTTGCAGACATTCTTGTTGGGAGTAGTTTGTGCCTAATTCTGAGAGAGTCTCTGTTTCAGCAAATGAATATTGTCTGACCAACAAGAGGTAAATGCATAAATCATTACTACCAGACCCACATAACTTTGAGCATTTCAAGATCTCAGTCTCTGAATAACTTCAGCACTGTGATTGAAAATATTGTTGTCGGAGTCCTGTTTCTTTTGTGTATGGGGGATATCTTTCCATCTGCGGAGAGAGTTACACAGAAACTTTCTACAAGGTTGTGGAAAACTCTGACCTTTTATGTAGTTGCTAAGGGTCAAAAAAGAAACTGGTGACCTCTTCTGTAAAAGTGTGTGTGTGTATGGCACAAATGTGTGATTGTATTGCAGTAGAAATTTCAGGTAAGGAATTTTGCTGTCTAAACCAAAGTCTATTTACTTACCTTGCATCAAATTACAGTGCTTCTTTGTAAAGAAGCAGCTAAAACATATAGCATAGTATGTGTGTATGACATAAATAAAATGTTACCTATGTCTCCTTAGCTTTTTTGTCACGTAAACACATGGTTGCATTCATAATAATTTCATGTGCAACAAACAAACAACTTCACTGAATCACATGCCTCTGTTGGCATTTTGATTTGAAGCAAATAGGAAATTTGAAGATGGGATCTCAGCTTTTCATTGCTGAATTTAAGACTTTTTTTTTTCTCAATGATCATGTGGTCAATATTTGTAATAGCAATAACTGATTATGATAATATGGTTGCTATGGAAAGACTATTATTTAATTTGTATTAATTTATATTAATTGAGTGGTATCACAGAGCATCAAGTTGCTATTACAGAGTAGTAATTATTCTCCAGCATGCTTCATATGAAATTTTTACCTTGCAGATGATCACCATATAGGTGATATGTCATCAGTCCCATGGAAGTCTTTTGAAGGAGGCATATGGCTTGGTGGGCTGCCAACACAGAAGGAAAATCCATCATGGGGGGCCTTGGGAAGGCCTTGGGACTCTTATGATCCCATTTTAGCCCTTTAGCAGAACCTTAAATAGGGCTGAGATAGTTCATTCACTTTGAACACTTCCTTTGAGCAGAGGAGTATTTCAGCCTTATGCAGTTGTTGCTACCCAGGTTAATTCTTACAAAACAATTGCTTTATTGATGTATCCAAGATATTAGTGTTATCTGTAGCATGGTAATGGGAACTGCTGCAGTGTCTTAGAGTCCACAGGCTTAATTCTTTTATCCAAAGAAATATGAGATTACTTTTTTCGTAAATCCCTGGATGATGTAGGTACAAAAATCCTATTGACAGTCATAGCATCATAGAAAATCATCTAGTCTGTCCTTCTGCCTTAAGGTAGGATAAGCAATATATAAACTATTTTTGGCAGATACTGTCTAATCTGTTTCTAAAGACCTCTGACGATGGAGACTCCAACACCTCCCTAGGCAATCTGTTGTAGTACTGTTGTAGTACTATCCTTGTAATGAGACTTCAGTGGGGGTGGGAGGTGTGTTGAAAAACAGAGGAGAATTGAGGAAATAAAAGAGAGAGCAAGGATTACAGTCATAAGCCAATCCAAGGGAGGTTTGTAAAAACAACATTTTTTAATGTGGATCATGACATGAAGGATATCTGAGGATAGTGGGATGATGTAGTACCTAGGGATAAAATGGTTCCTGTGAAAAACAAGAAAAGGTATCTGTTTTTTTTTTCCATCACACAAACTCTGGCATTCTACATTAGTGGGAAAGCCTGGGAATGCAAAAGGAATTGTATTCTTTGAGCACAGGCCTAATACTAAACCAATCTAACGGAATTGGAATTGTAGGTGCCCTATGGAGACTCAGAATACCACTCATGGCTAGGTGAAAGTGAAAGTTCTTGAATAATTTCCTCTGTCACTTCAGAGAAAAAAATCTTATCTCCCAGAAAAATCAAAACAAGGCAAAAACCACTCATCTTGTCAACTTTGTATCTAGTTCTGTGTTCTGGGCTAAGGCCTCCTGCATTGTGAGGAGGGTTTTTACAGCAATGAGGCACTAATGTATTCATTGGAACCCAAAGTGTTCTCTGAACAATACTGAAGTACAAAAGCAATTACCATTAATCATTATATACAATGAAAGTAGCATTATCACAAAGTGATAGCGCCTTCTAAAATAATACATTACCACCTAGGATAAAGGAGCAGCTTCTGCATTGCTGTTGCTGTTATCTCATGAATGCTTATATGCCTTTTTTTTTTTTTTGTTTTTTCTTGAATGTTTTTTTTTTTTTTTTTTTTTTTTTTTTTTTTTTTTTTGATGTCTTACTGTCCAAGTTGGGTTTGACCTTAGTAAATAGCATGGTTTTCTGACAAAAAAAAGTTAATTTTCCATAATAATGGACAGCATACCTGTTGCAACCTTTGGGCGTGCAAACTGGAAATATTTGCTTAAAGCCCTCAAATAGCATTTTGCAAAGGGAGGTAATGGCTTCTGCCCAAGTGAAAGTCAGCTACCATGCATAAAAGCAGTGCCAGCTCTGTGTCTCTATCCCCTGCCAATTACTTATAGCAGGCCATAGGCCAAGGGCTGCCCTTCTGCATCAAGTGTATGGAATTGCCTAAGTGTAACTCACAGTCAATTCTAGCACAAGTGAAGGAGAACGGTGGGGGGCAACCTGGGGCAGGAGAATTCAAGGAAGGCTCCGTCAAAGAAGCAGGAGCCTTTATCTGCTAATGAGGCAAAGAATGTCAAAGGAAAATGATCTGGCACATATCTTTCATCCTATAATTGAGTATCACTTTATATGACTTAGTGACTGAAT
>VZTL01010844.1:7607-38359 GCA_013400535.1 Scopus umbretta
CCGGCCTCTCTCGCGCGCCGGGACTACAGGTCCCGGAAGGCCCCGCGCTCGAAGCCCCGCCCCTCCCCTCGGCGCGCTGCACGCTGGGAAGCGTGTCCCCTCTCCGCCCGGCTCCCCTAAGCGCCGCCGGCTGCTGGACTCCGGTTCCCAGCGTGCTCCGCGGCAGCGCGGCTCCGCGGGGNAGGTACCATCTTCCTGCAAGAAGGAAATGTCTTCTGTGTGTCTATGATCACTCAGCAAAACTGAAAGATGATGCTGGGTTAGTTTTCTGCTGAGGTGATGCCTTAAAGCAGCTTATAAAGAGGTCTGATAAGCAGTGGCAGCAGCACAAGAGAAACAGTGGCAGGATACAGCTAGGAGCATGGTTTTTCAAGAGCTTTAAGCTCTTAGATCAGGTCATGGTGTCTCAGGGAATCTTACCCAAAGGTGTGGTTCCTTGGGCTAGCTGACCCAACTGAGGAGCAGCTGACAGAACTGGGGCTGGTTAGCCTGGAGAAAAGGAGGCTGAGGGGAGACCTTATCACCCTCTGGAAGGAGGTTGTAGCAAGGTGGGTGTCGGTCTCTTCTCCCAAGTAACGAGTGATAGGACAAGAGGAACTGGCCTCAAGTTGCGCCGGGGGAGGTTTAGATTAGATATTAGGAACAGTTTCTTCACTGAAAGGATTTTCAGGCACTGGAACGGGCTACCCAGGGAAGTGGTTGAGTCGCCATCCCTGAAGGTATTTAAAAGACGCGTAGACGAGGTGCTTAGAGACATGGTTTAGTAGTGGACAGGTATGGTTGGACTCGATGATCCTAAAGGTCTTTCCCAACCAAATGATTCCATTCTTGGGTTCCCCCACTGAGGAGTGAACTTGCATCTTATGTTTTTAGTGGGTCTAAACTGTGTAAGTGCAGGTTTTCCTTTGGATTAGCAAACTAAAACAGCTCAGAGAGTTGGCCAGCACACAGTAGTGCTAACACTGCCTGGACATCAGGAGCCTGTTGTGGTGGTGGGAGAAACAGGACCTCCCCTTCCAGCAGTGCTGAGCCGTTACTACATTTTAAAGAGCTGCAGCTTGAGGCTGCCATTTTATATGCTAGGGTGGGAAATCCAACAGCCCACTAGATACAATCTCCCACCCCAACACTGTGCCGGCCCTTGGTAGACTCCTGAAAGCTAGTCCAGCTCACCCCATGCACGCCTTCCCCGGAAAGTGGGTGGTTGGAGAGTTAAGTCTGCTGAAGGTATAACAGCCACCTGCCACCCAAGCATGAAAGCATGCTGGCAGCTGAAACCATTGCTCAGATATCAAGCTGAGTGTGTGGTCATGTTGTGCCAGTGCAGCACCTGCAAATTGTCTGTGATCTCTGTATTGCTTTACTATACCATGGCCACCCTAATATTCCGTAATATACACATGCAACTGTATGTTTACTTCTTAAAAGGCCTTTCATCTATACATGCCAATTTCTAGTCTAGGAAACAGAGTTCCTAGTTATATTTGTTCCATGGTTTGCCAGTTCTATTTCCTGACAGGCCATCTCTGCTATGGCATTACTGCCACTCTGGAGAACTGGCTTTGCAGGCCAGTTTGGACCTCTTTTGGACCCCAAATCCCAGTTCTTGACCCATGGGTAACAGGTTTTCTAGCTCTGTTTCTAATCTCTCCTCTTCAGAAGACCAATTTGTTCAGGCTCGCCCAGCTGCAGAGTTCAGCCTGGTTGCTCTCGTTGGGACGATGAGGAAGATACCAAATGTTTGTGCCAGTTGTTCAAATAGCAAATCCTGGAGTTCAGCTGCACCACAATTTTTTCCATCAGTCCCTCCCTGTATATTATCCTATTGATTATTTTCATCCATCAGACACTTCTTAATTGGCTGGTTACCTTAGGTATACATGAGCCAGACTCTCAAGCTCCAACTGTATATTTAGTTAATTTTGTATATTTTGAAATGTTTCTTTCTTGCCGTTGCACAGGATCACTCCTGAATCTTCCTCTGAGACTCCAGATTGCCAAACACGTATCAACAATCTGAAATACATCCTGTCCAAGAAACAGAAGACTCCGGTGAGTTGAAGAATTCCAGTGAAACATCCAAACTTTAGCTAACCTGGTCAACTTTGAATCTTGCTGTAGGCCCAAGGACCATCACAAACTATTAGGAAGTCAAGCAAGTTCCAATCATTTTAGGCTTTCTTTAATATACATATATATAGAGAGAAAATCTGTATGTTGCTGCTAACTCTTGAATTTCAGATTCAGGTGTCATCTTTGTGAATTAATTACTGCATTTTTAAGGGTGGAAGAAAATGAAAGGAATATAAATGTTGTTCTTGGATGCAACCTTTTGAGTGGACATACATGCCAAATACTGAAGCCAGAATTTGACCCATAGAGTTTAAAAAAAAAAAAGAAACCACACGACCGCATGCTTTTTAATCATAGGATAAGAGCATCCTACAGGAACATCTGCTCCCTACTATTTATCAGCCTTAGTAAATAAAATAAATGAGCGTGGGAAAAATCTACATCCAAATTATCAGAAAATAAATTCCAGGAACCTGCATACCAACAACCTAATGGGAGGTTAGGGTCTATAAAAGTCACATGTTATTTATTTTTAGGTTGTTTTTTTGTTTCATTAGCATTTTGGTTATGTTTCAGAAATGTGCCACTTCTATGACAAGCTGTATGTGCTACATTAGCACAAGAAATTAAAACATTATTTTTTCCCTAGAGCTGTGATATTCTGCAAGCATTTTCCCCATTGTAAAAAAGATTTTCAACTCAATAAATTTAAATTTTACTGTTTCTCCAATGTAATCTTCCTGCTTCTTGCACTGAAATTAGGGCATTTAAACCTCTGAAGTTTTACATTTAAGTGTTTCAAGGCTTGGTCAGTCTGAAGTTTGTGTTTTGAAAGTCAAACCCTCCTATTTGCCCATGATTTTCTTTTGTAAATTTTACAGCCGGAATAGGGATGGATTTGTATTGAACAATTGCAAACTAATTAGTTTGTTGTAACAATAAAGTAAAGCAATCCTGCATAGCTGGTTTTTTCTCCCTACAAAGAAATACGGAGAAAGTTCCAAGATAGAATTTAACAGCCTCTTAAAATTAACAAAATTTTGCTTTCAGTAGAACTTACAGTTTCTGAAGAAAGTTTCATTCATCATGTTCTTTTACGGTTCCTCAGACCTTATCTTCATTATATTCTACACTGATGCAAATTCAGCTGTTTTGTGTAGGGTCACCAACCTGCATTTAAAACTCATAATCTATATGAGTTAACCTAGCTCAGTGTGGCCACACCCTAGAGCAAAACTCTAGAAACAAGACCTAAGTTAAATCTGTCATTTTGGTTTTTGTCTGGATTAATGCAAGATTCTGATTTGTTTGTGTGATGCTTTATTTTCCAGTGGTCCCAGTGTAGACCACAAAACCATTTTTCACCCAAAGATATGAACTCTTTCCCACAATCATGTAATCTAGGCAGCATGAACAATAGCTACCAGGAGACTGTTCAGAGGTGTTTAACAAATGGTACTAGTCTGCGAAGATGATTTCTTCAAAGAACACAAAAAGTTTACTTGGTTTTTAAGTGTGGTCAGTCCTGGCTGAGAACTGTTTCAGGGTACGGCCCTTGACTTTCTATTTGACTGTACTCACAGGCAGTTGTATTGATTCTGGATTTTGGCTCTTAGCTGTGAGTTTGTAGTGCTCAGATACAGCAAAGGAATTTTTTCCTTTCAATCTTTTCAGCTTTCTGCTAGAGGCCATTGGTCCACGTGGCCTGCATTTGCATCTGGGCAGACCATCCTAAGGAATCACAAACCCTGCTGCACCCCACAGGAGAGAGAGTCTAGGTAAGTTTAGCCTGTACTACTGGTTAAGTCACCAGGATTGCTAGAAGCAGTTTTTGAAAATCAAGACCTTACAGAGCAGAATGTCTTCCAGTGTTAGTGAGAACAACAATGTTGGGTTACCCCACAAGAGTTCAGCACAACAGAGAAGACATTGCTGGTTCTGAGTAGTAGCTCTATAGGACATGTCAAGTATTTATGTAATAGCAAGTCATGCTTAGTATAAACATTACCATAAAATGCTATCATTTAATGATTCATTGACCAACATTATATGGGATCCCATCAGGGCCCCAGGTGCACCAACAGGTTCTGCAATTTCTTCTCCAGTCCTAGGCATTTGGGTGCCTGGACTCAAGATCAGTTCTGATATGGCACAGCTGGATAACCTGAAACCAGGTGCTATAAAAAGAGCTGTGTGAGAAAGAGATGCGAGAAGCCTTTACTCGGGCTTACTCAGCTCTGATTCTTGCCAGAGCTGTGGTGTAGCCATGTCTATCTTGTACCTCACTGACTCTGGCCTGCTGACTTGACATCCCAGCTTGGCATTGGACCTTCCTTATCACCGTGAATTTGCCTGACCATCACTTAATGATGAATGACCCTGGCTACCATCAAGGGATCTGCTCTGCTATTCTTGTTCAAGTCCTGTGGCATTGTGCCCTGCTGGGCAGGTTGCTGTCCCCGGTTACCTTGCTGTCACCCTGTGGGGTCCCAGCTCCCCTTGAGCACAGGCACCTAAACCCCCAGGGGTAGGGGAAGAGGTTGCAGAGCCTGTTGGTGTACTCAGGGCTCTACAGACTGCAGGACATAATGGTGAATGATGTAAGGATAGTTGTGCTTTTTAATTCTAGCTGATTTTAATATGAAACATGCATTATAACATCCAGCAAAGGGACATTTAGCCTAGAACATCAGAAGATGTAGTATGTTATCAGTTCTCTTTTCAAATGGCTGTTTTCCTTGACACATTTCAAATACCGCATTTAATGCAAATAATAGCATTTATTCTTTTCTGCCACAGAGAACACACTCACCTGGCTTTTTAAACCAAAAAGCATTATGAAGTTGTTAAACTGAAATGTAGTAATAGCAGGATGCCTTGAATAGCCTTCTGTTCCATCAGGGAATTTTAAATTGGCCATTGTATGCTTTTTTTTTTTTTAACTGTAGTGCGTATATATTCACTCATGTAAGGGAAAATAACAAAGTCCTGCTGTGAAGCAATGGGCAGTTGGAAGAAAAGCAAGATCCTTGAGCTGATTTATTATGAGTTCATTCTTGTACATATGACACACATAAGTCCATGTGTCCATTCTTTTCCTGTGTCTCTGCAGCAATAAACAGGCTCTTCTCACCTTTCCAAAGCCACGATTCTTGGAGCAACTGGAGTCCTACTTAAGGAAAGAGCTGCAGTCTCTTGATCTCACTAAAAAGAACTCCCAGGAACTGAAGCTACAGGTCTGATAAAAAGTATTCTTGAAACTATGTGCTGAGATGGACTACTTGGCCATCCAAAGGAAAAACTAGATGAGAAGAGTAGGTGCTTATGGGTAGTATTGGATAAGTGGGTTTGCAGCTCACGTTAGGGAACTTGCACAGAAAGCAGTTCATTTATATGTTTGGTTTATATAGAATCATAGAATAGTTTGGGTTGGAAGGGATCTTTAAAGGTCATCTAGCCCAACCCCCCTGCAGTGAGCAGGGACATCTTCAACTAGATCAGGTTGCTCAGANTGGCATCTGGTCCCTCAGGCATGTCAGCCACCACCACTCAGCTTGGTATCATCTGCAAACATGCTGAGGGTGCAGTTGATCCCACTATATATATTATTGATGAAGATATTAAACAGTCCTGGTCCCAGTATGGACTCCTGAGGGACACCACTTGTCACTGATCTCCATCTGGACATTGAGCCATTGACCACTACCCTCTGGATGTGACCATCCAACCAGTTCCTCATCCACTGAACAGTCCACCCTTCAAACCCATATCTCCCCAATTTAGAGAGAAGGATGTTGGGGGGGGGGCGATGTTAAAGGCCTTACAGAAGTCCAGATAGATGACATCTGTGGCTCTTCCCTTGTCCACTGATGTAGTCACTCTACCACAGAAGACCACTAGGTTGGTCCGGCAAGACTTGCCCATGGTGAAGCTGTGCCGACTGTCTCGCATCACCTCCCTGTCCTGCATGTGCCTTAGCGTAGCTTCTAGGAGGATTTGTTCCATGACCTTTCCAGGCACAGAGTTGTTCTTATCTTCTTGCGTACTCCACATCTTCTATAACTATTTCCATTTTCAAATCAAAGTCCAAATCTTCAAAAAGACATGTTAATCTAAAATGGATGTGAAACAGAATTTAGCCATTGAACTGAAGATTGCTGTGTAAACCCATAAAGCAGCAAGTGTCTAGGTTCCCACATTTTCACTTCAAAACCTCTAATTTCTGAAGTCATTTTTCTCCATGTGACAAGAAGGGACTTTCTCATCTAGCTCTTGCCTAAGCCTAATCAGGATCCCCAAAATTTGCAGCTTCTAATGAGTCTGATCCTGGGGGGTTTGTTGTGTTTGAGGGTACACCTCATGGAGGCATTGAGAACCACCACTTTAATTCAAAACACATACAGGGTAGGAGTGGGTACTCCTGTTTTTGTAATATCCTGCAATTAGAGCATTTATGCCGACTGGGAAGTTTAGATTAAATTTTCTCTGTGCAAATCAATTCAAATTCTCATTCCCAAGGGAATCCTGTAGTGACATGAAAGAAAGTGGTAGATGGAAGAGAATGGAGGGAAACAAAGAGTAACTAATATCAGGAGAAAAAAAGAGATCTCATAACTGTGTTTATGCTTTGAAAATAGTTTTTACTGTCTTACATGACATGTTTAATGGTATTTAATAGTGAGGTACACTCAGTGAGAACATTACTTATTGCTAATTAAGTCTTCCCATGGTCCAGTACAACATGGGAGTTTGACTATCCTTTCTGAACAAGTTTTATTCTGTTGAGAAGGACAACATCTGCAGAGCTTGCCATTTGACTTAACAAAATAGGCAACAAAAGCAGCAATATGATCTTGTTACATATCTTTAATGTCCATATTGTTACATCCATATTGTAACTTGAGTTGTAGTCAGCTCCATCTGAACAGTATCATTTTCGTTTTGGAGCTGTGCCCTGACAGACTTGATCAGAGCTTCCCTTTGGACACCCAAATGTGCGTTTGCTCTCCATCATGCTGCAGTGCCTATCCACAGGGAGAGAACTCCACCTTCATATGACGTATTTGGGATGGCAGACCAAAGATGAAGAGACAAAATAAAATGTGGTAGCAGTATTTTTATACTTATTCGCACTGTATTAGATGCCATTTCTGATGGACAAAACAGCTATCTGAATTTTGAAAAATGTGCCACTGAATGTTTTCTCAAGCCCTCTTTCTTCTCTCAGCCATACCGAGAGATCTTTGAATTCTTCATAGACAACTTCAAGACCTATAAGCCCTTGCTATCAGCTATAAAGAACGAATATGAAGTTACTTTGGGTAAGCTCTTGGACTTTGACTTGTGGGGAAAATACACTAATGGAGACATGTTCTTACAGAGTTTAGTTGTGTTGGATACACATATGGGATGAACAGCCTAAATAGATGTCAGCTGGTAAAACCATCTTTCTGGGCCGTTAGGGATATTTCCGTCATAAACAAGATGATGTTGTTGGAGGTTTTTTTTTCCTATAATATTTCAGATTTTTAGATTTTTTAAATCTTCATCACATATACCATTCAGTCAACAGCAGTGTCTCAGGGGTTTTTGAGACAATCACATTTGTAGTAGAGTATATTGTACTAATGGGGATGCACTTGCTCTGTTAACTTGAAGCTTGAATTACTCCTGAAGCACAGCAGGGCAGAGAACTGCATTAGCTGTTCCCTGTCCATTCTCAGTGTGCTTTAAACTTTGCATGGCATTCAGATGCCACAGTGATACCAGTACTTTGTAAATAAATCACAGAGGGCTAGAAATAGACTGTAACAAGGAGCTCATTTCACACTGGACACTGAGCAGCTATCAAATGTCAACAGTTTTCTACTGGGACTGTCTCTTAAAGGATATATATTGTTTATCCCAGTACCTGTTACCTAGGCTACCTAATCATACTCCCTCAGTATAGACAAAAATCTATCTTTGAATTATACTTCAACCAGGTGAATAAGTCAATTTTAGTCATTATATAAAAACATTTTTTTTAAATCAGTTTCCCTCCAGAACTCTTTAGTAGACATTTCTATGCTTCAGCACCCAGAGAGATTACTGGTATCCATGATGTAGCCTATATTGTATTGCTTTCTGAAGCTTTTTTTTTTTAAGCAGTATTTACTGATCCTCCAAATTGCTTGGATGTGATATTTCCTTTTTTTTCTTTGAAGTCTCTGGATACCCAGCAAAATGTATCTTTTATGAAAGCTTTATTTTTGGAAATCAACTGAATGCCAATGAACCAATATGCCATGGTAGCAAGTCTACTTGAAGCTCTAAGAATAAAACAAATGGAATTTGTTTTTTTTAAGTTGGGATTGGGATCCTCCCACTTTTCTGCATATTGAGGACCCATTTTCCCTTGCTAACGAGGCCTGTATGATATCTGTCCCCTTTTAGCTAAGGGTATTGAGTGGGGTTATCTGTAGTAATTTCCAGGCCTCCTTGTCCCTGCCTAGCACAGACAAGAGCTTACCTGCCTGGCCAAGGAAGCAGTGATCTGATTCAACCCAACAACTCACGGCCACTGAAGCAAGAAGGTCCCACTTCCCCAGTCCTGCTGGTGCACTCCCACTGCTTAGACTGCACCAGCTCTGCCACTCACTGGACACCTCTACAAGCTGAGTCAACTCACCCAGCAGGAAAAACAGACCACGAGCTGCAAAGTTTCCTGTTGGTTTAGTGAGTTGAATTGCTCACAAAAGTGTCTGTGCTAGGGAGGAGACAAAAGAAAGTGTCTGAGAGCAGAAAGAGTACAAAAGAAAGAGAAAAGGAAGGAAGTTTACCGATTCATAGAACTGTACTCCTAAGTACATATCTTTATTCTTAAATTATGTGTGACTGTGCTTAACAAAAACAACTTTAAAATCTGTGAGACGTGGCCATTCTGAGGGCTCCTAAATTCAGAATTTTGTATTCTGTTTGTAGTCCCTCACTACAGTGCTTGGAGTCTTAAGGTACAGATAAATGGGAGAATTTGCTTAGAGAGATGTCTCATTACACTGCTTAATATGCATACCTGTAGCATTTCAGCTCCCTTTGAAACTCTAACTAAATCTCCTTTATGCCACAGCGTTGTATTTCACAGCCAACTGGATATTATCTCTATTGTCTCATTTAGCAGCTATGTCTTACTCTGTTTTACCTTCCATCCTGTACTAGCTTAGCCTATATGATGTCTAAGGTGCTCACCACTGCATCCACTACCGGGGTGGGCTCTCCCCTTAAATCTGCTAGCATTACAATATATTCCCAGTTCAGTCAGAATAATCTGGTTTAAAAAAAAAAAATTACTAAATGTTGTCCTAAAACTGTACTGCTTACCCTGTATGTTTAGCTGCATCATTTTGGCAGCATGACAATTGAAGTAGCTAGCACATGCATAGCTGAGCATGCAGACCAGAGAAGGCAGCCACCTCTGACTGGAACAGGGATGTGCAGCCTGTACTAGCTGCTTGAAACTGCATGTCTTCTGCCAGAACCGGACATACAACTGCTGCTGTAGCTCCTTTGGGTGTTAAGGTTGGGCTAAGCCAGTACTGAAGCTTTATGGCGTTGTTTCTGGAGTAAATCCACATGAACGTGAAGGTATGAAGCAGAATTTGGAATGTAGCACTATGGAGAAGAGAGCCATCAAATCCCTACAACTGTTACCTTGATCCAAAGTAAAGGTTATGTTGCAGGGAGCTCCTTTAAGACAAAGCTGAGTGATGGGGTATGTCTTCATAGCGATGTTATCCACAGCTAAATCCACTCCTTGATTAAAATAATACTCAGGTTTCTATGTCCACAGAGCCTTCACATTGACTCCTTTGTTGTGCTAAGACTTCTCGGTCCATCCAACAATTCTGTATGTGCAATGAGCTGCACCACAGCCTGAATTCTTTCCAAGTAGGAGAATGTCTGTCCTTTCTTGGCATGGGGAGAGTTATGAGAGGTCATCAGAGAGCTAACGTTCTCAGATGGCACTGGCCAGTGTCCACACTACAAAATAATCACTTTGACAGCCAACAAGTTGTGCTCTAACTTCTGACATACCGGGCAGCTATAATTAAAAGGGTTTGCTTGTGGTCGGGAGTCAGTTGTGAAACACTCAAATTACTCCTCAAAACAAGTTTGCTGAAATTTTAACATGGTCACAGTGAGCAACCAGACAGCACAGTGGCACAATCCCTGTGCTAATGCTCTAATTTCTGCCATCTCTTGTCCTGATACAAGTATCACACTGAAAGAGTTTTGCAAAACTTTTGGTGCAGTCATAGCATGGGAAGGAAATTCACACCCAAGTATAATAAGAAAAGTAGTTCCTATTCTTAGATTTATGTATGCATTTTAACTTTTAAAATGCAAAATCAGTTGCATAGTATTTGTACGTAAATACTAATACTAGATTTTACTGAGGAGGAATAAACCTCCAAGTCACATTATTCAGCATCCACCAGCATTTCTATCTTTGTGTTCAGGAGGGAGTGAACAGTTTTGATTGCTGAATAATGCAGTTATTCACAAACAAAATAAGGCTTGTTCACAGCCTCATTTGAATCACACCATATCCTGCCTTTGATCATTTTATTCTCCTGGTGGAATTCCATCCCATCATAAAAACAAGCCTCCGCACCAAGGAGGTGGCATCAGATGACTTTCTACCATGTAACTGTAAGTAGGATGTGGGACCCAAGCTAAGTATTGTCACTAGGTTCATCAAGTATATATCTTTAAGAAAAAGTTTTCAGGTCAAAGGGGAAATAGCTGAGAGTGAAAAGCACACTTTTCACAGCAGAGAAAGCCAAGAAGAGCACGAGTCCTTTACCAGATGTACTGAAGAGAAGGGCAAAAGAAGAGAGATCAAGGCACACCTAAAAAGAGGGGAGAGTGGGTAGACAACAAATTTGTATACAAAAGGTTGCATGAGACCATGCATCTGGAGACAAGAAAGCAGATCGATGTTCATGAAGAATGTGCTTTCACAAAACAGGGTAGATCGCTAATTACCAGCTGTCTTTAGCCCCATATGCTGCCTGTGCTTACACGGTGACACCTTCCCACCTAGTGAAACATGACGAAGCCATCAGTGCTCATTATATCTTACCAAAACCTTACATACTCAAGAAAACAAAATAAAATACTGTTCATCCTTTGTTTTCCAAACCAGGATAAATAACATGAGCTGAAATCAGAAATCTTTGTTAAGTTCATATGCATAGCTGGATAAACAATGGGATCTAATCCCAAAAGATACTACTTTCAGTCCTTAGACACTCACCAGGCCAGGCAGTAAAAGCTCCATGTTCAGTCCCACTTCCCACCAACGCTGTTGTGAGGTTGAATTCCAACAGCCCAGCTGAGTAATAGTCAGGCTTTGTTGCTTGTTGTGAGACCCCACCTCTGCTTTCTTTAGCTCATCAGAAGAAGACAATTCGTGCCCTAGAGCCCTTGAAGGCTATGGTCACAACTGTCTCTGAGGAGTGTACCCGGCAGATACTGGCACTGCAGGAAAAAGAGAAAGATGAAATAAATGCGTTAAAGCAAGAGAAACAACATTTGTTAAAGTTCATTGACAACATGAGGGAAGAAAAGAATTCTCTTCAGACTCAGGTAAATTAGACAATGATGAGTCAAATGTTTTCCAACTTCAGTTGGATGTATTTTATATGTCTGATCTCTTACCTCCCAGCCTCTCGTCCTTTGATACCAGTGGAAGTTTTTGAGCTGGCACTGAACATCTGGCACAGCAGTGATGCTGGATCTTGGCCAGCTCCAGAGAATATCCTGTTCTCTTGGGCAGGCTGTGCTGTCACTGTCAGAAGTCTTCACTTGTATCTCTTGTCCCATCTGGCTCTTTCAGTGTCACATTTGAAAGGGGGAGAAAATAAATATCTTCCTGGTACTAATGTTTTAAGTTCTTATGTAAAAGTATGTGCACTCTTTTACATCATTGTACCTTCAGCATCTTCAAATCTGTATCATTCATCTTACTGCTGGTGCAGTCATGTTGATACCTGTAGGCAAGATTAGTTAAGTCTTTCCAATTTAAATTACCACTTTATACAGTTCTTGAACAGTTTCAGCTATTCAGGCTGAAATTACACTATGTTTGGAGAGCAACAAGAGCAGGGCTGCTGCATGAGAAAGGATGAGTAAGGATCCAAGGGTGACTGCACCACAGTCAGAGTCCCACCAACCAGGGCACAGTCTCACAGCACCAAGCAAGGTGCTGGCAGCAGCTGTCCTCAGCAGTTCCAGATGAAGCATTTAAGCTCAGGGGCCATCCATGGAGGGGACACAGAGGAAACAAGCACTCAGGAGCAGCAGGAGATAGGGCCAGAGTCAGGACTGGAGACAAAACTGCAACAGACATCCAAAGTGGTCCATCTAGGAGAAGAGCTACCTACTACATCAGTCCAAGGTCCAGTTAGGACTGGAGGCAAATACACCTACAACATAGCTCAACAAAGACCAAAAGCCTCAGCCTGAGCTTAAACAGAGCTCCTTGGCTGCAGGCAAATGGCATATGGGTGGAGGGTCCAGCTGAGGCTGATCAGGACAGTTAAGGTTCTTGGGGCCCCAGCAGCTGCTGTAGCTAATTCAGGAGGTGTCAAAGAAGTTTTAGTTGGAAGGATCATCTTGAGTCTCCAGCCCAACCTCCGACGTGAAGCAGAACTATTGCCTGTGTTACATCAGATCAGCCATGAGCTTGTCTCTCTATGCAAAGTTATACTTGCCTTACCTAAGAATAGAGCCCAGAATTCAAATTCTAGTTTGGGCTGTTTAAATTTTGCAATTTGGGTGAAGGAGGTTGGGAAAAATAATTCTGCTAAAATCAGAATTCCATTTCTGAGGCAGCATTCAAATATTCTAATTGTAGCACAGTTAGATATTAAAAAATTCCTTGGAAAGATCTAGCTAAGCTGCTGACTTGTCTGCTGGTGGCAGCATGGTTGTGGCTATGACGGTGTAGGAACACAGGCAAAAGAGCACTGCTACAGAGGGACTGTATTTTTATGAGATTAACAGAATTCAGAATTCTCATCAGAATCAGAACAGTCAAGAGTTCCCTGAGGCACTAATTGTCTTCTGAGCAACAAGTAAAACACCATCTTGATTCATTCCCTATCCAGCAGATTAGGCAAGCACTAGCAGTGACAGGATGTGATCACGTAATGAAATGCACATCATGGGAATAACCTATGGTTTTGCACATAATCCCAGTTCTTAGACTTCCAGATTTCTGATAGTTTTACTTTGCCAGTAATTTAAAATGCAATTAAGTTTAAAAATTACAACAAAAATTAAAAATCCAGCACACATACAATCCCATGTTGCCACCCAAGATACATTTCTGTCACATTCCAGTAGAATAAATTAGTAAGAGTGGCAGCTTTTTTTTCTCCTGTGTGACCAGCAACAGGGACAGAACAAGTTGCTGTAAGGTTTTCTAGATACGGGTTTACAACAGAGAAATGGTATAACTCAGATGATTAAATGTATATAATTCACTTTCTAGAAGGCTAAACACTCAGATGGAGCACCCTTTTGCACACATCTGTGTTTGAACTCTTCTGTCATATTTCCATCCGGTCCATCCTTTTCTACAGTGTTATCTCTCGCCCACTCCCCTGCTCCAGTTTTTCCCATTTTGCTTCCCTTATCCCGCTCTCTGCTCCTTAGTTTCTGCTCTAGACCCATCAAACCAGCCCAAGAGTTCCCACTGATGCCAGTCAGTTCAAGCCTCTGTTTCCTGCAGGTGGAGCATCTACAGACAAGCGTAGCTGAGGAGTATGTTCGCTATCTCAATGAGTATGGTGCCCGCAAACTGCTTCTAGCAAAACTGAATGATATGCATAATGAACGGTTGGACATGACATGTCACCAAGTCCAAGGTAGAGAAAAGATCTCTGTAAGAACCCATCCTGCACAGAGACCCAAATGCACATCCATGGGTACAGCATTGCAGTAAAAATTCAGAGTATCTCTGAAATATCTTCAGATATGCTTTGGTTCTTAAAAGAAGTTAGGCAAATTCATGGCCAAAAAGTCCATAAAAAGGTAGGAAAGGGAATAGGCAGGGATGTATCTAATAGTCTGATCTCACTCAGTAAGTCATTGCTTGTATTCTTTTATGCTCTTGCTTAGCACAACAGGTAAATTGAAGGCAGGAGCTGCCCAGTGCAAAGGTTCCTCTTGTTTTTCGGCTCCAGTGCCAACTGTCAGCATGTCTCACCCAGGCACAGCTGCCAGCTTTGTGCCTGTCCACAAGGACAGACAAAACTGCTGACATTCAGGTGTCATGAATAACCTGGCACAGGGGTTACTCTGTTGATCCACAGTCTGGTTACAGGCACCCATAGAGCTACTGCTTCTTACTGGCTCGCTGTAGCCATTGCATCTGTGTAAGACTCCCCGCACCTGTGATCCTTTCCATTACCCAAAGGCAAGCCTGAGCCTTTGAATAGCTATGTGTGCATGGGAGAGGAGGCAAGACAGTGGGTAGGAACGTGAACACTGCAACATACTCCCGGACTTGTGGTTCTTTAATAATAATAATGCAGTCTACCCCCATTCAGCTCTTGCCAACACTTTGTAAGGTTGTGTGGTCTAAAAGGTTAATAGATGATGTAGAAAACTGTGACTGCAATTTTACTGTGATGGGCTTTCATCAATGGCTGTTGTTTAAAGACGTCAAGGGTGAAGATGTGGTGAAGTTAACTTTGGCATTAAAGATAGCTCGGCAAGACCTCACAAATGTCCAGGTGAAGATGAACACTATGATAGCTGACTACGGAGATGTTGTGCCCAGGAGAGATTTTGAATCACTGGAGAAAAAATACTCAGATTTACTGCAGGAGGTGAGCATAGGCTCCTAATTTTCAAGCCATACCACATAAATACAAACGTAACATGATGCTTCAGTATTCAGGTTGGGATACAAATACACTCAGTAAACCTAGAGCTCACATGTGGGCATTTCTTTGTTTTTTTGTACATACATGAAAAGCCACTGTCTTCTAATCCCCAGAAACTCCCTATCTATTGGAATCTCATACTGTCAGAACACTCAAAATTAGTATACCATCACAAGCCCTTAACATTAGTTTTAAATGAGTTAACACAGTAAAAGCAATAATGGCCCACAGACCACCAAGAGACCACAGATTAGAGCTTGAGAACTACTGTCTGAAGTCATCATATATAAATAAATGAACTGGGTTCACCTCACATATATTGCACAATTTTGTCCAAACCATGGCTAACTGAAACTACTGCTGGGCTACTAGTGCTTATCTGTCTAGCTGAGGTTTTGCCTTTTCCAGTAGTATTAAATGGCTTCATTGGCCTACTGAAACTCCAAGGTCATAGGGCTGATCAATGCATTGTCCAGCTGTGAAAGATCTGGACTAGGTTCTTCATGTTGTATCTGTTTCCTGCTTTTTCAGAATAAATGTTTCCTTGGCTTGCACTGGAGATGCACAGGAGCAACACCATGTCATGTGCAGAATAGCAAAGGGATAACACACACCAGTGGCTAGGATGGGGTCTGCTTCCAACCCTGCAGTGACAGAGTAGCACAGGAGGATGAATAAGAGAACACATTTGATCCCACCACATAGTTAGTGCACAGCTCTGAAGAGGGATGGATGAAAACCTCCATCAAGGCAAAAAAGTACTACCTGCCTTTGTGCTTCAGAAAAGCAGTGCTGGGCTGTCCCAGACACATTTGGGCCATTGGCAGCTCTATTCCAGCCCTGACCGTCAGCACAGCTTGATCCACTGTTCATGTCCCTGCATCGTGGCGTAATAAATACAGACGCAGCCCTCAAAATCCAGATTAGAGCTGTGGTTACCTCTGAATCATGATGTACCTTTGTAGTAGTAGAGCAAAGATAAATCATATAAAAAAGAAACACTTTCTAAATAAAGTAGAGTGGATCTGAAGGGAATGCATGTAAAAATTTCTAGAACAAAACTCTGTTTCTCTTGCTTTCTCCTAGTGGATTAAGATCTATTTTTAAACACACAAAAAACAGGTATAAGAGGGTCATTGATATGTTTTGTCAGAAGTTTTTGTAAATGGTAACAATGAAATTTAACAAATTATTTCTTTTTCTTTCTATCTAGAAGCAATTAGCCAGGGACAGTTCTCCGTAAGTCTATGGACTACACTCACTGCTCACCAGAGCTGCCTGACAACAGAAAATTTCTTGTTACTCTGGTTAGTTTGTTACAATCCTCCTTTCTGTATCCTTTAGATGAAGACTCTGCAGAAGGATTTTGATCAGCTCCATAACGAATATGAAACATTGCTGGAAATCCACAGAGAGACTGCAGAAGAGCGAGACAACTTCTCCACTGAACTCCAGCGAGTTCAGAGCAACTGCACACCCCGGCCAAACTGGGCAAAGTGTACAGGTGTCAAATGTACTCAGCATTGGTTTGCTTAAGGCAGCTCATCTTTAAACACTTTGCTATGGTGCATTTCTTACCTGCAACACCCCGTTTTCTCCTAAGCTTTTAGGCAGTGAGCTGAGAGAGAGGACCTTGAAGAGTATTCCATTTTGCCTTAGGCATCTTAGGAGACAAACTGGATGTCTAGAGATCTGTATCTATCATAAGGCTCCTAGTGGGATTGACACAAAACCAGCATGTGTGGGTGCATTCTCCTCTTCTAGCAGCTCAGTGTCTTTTTGCTGTTGCAGAGGTGATTCCTGGCGGAGCTGATCGGTGGGGCCGTCTGGCTGAGGGGAAGACCAGCGATCAGCTAGTGGATGTGCTTCTGGAAGAAATAGGAACAGGAGCACTAAAAGAGATAAATGTCTTCCCTGGATGGGTATGTGTAAGCTTTCTTCTCTGCTTGTTTCCACTGAGATTAATTGGCAGTAAATATCCATTAGAAAGGAGGGAGAACTGCTTTCATGGCTGGTGTCTTCAACGTTCACCCTGCTATTAATGTAACCACCAAAAACTTTACAGCTAGGAAAACTCAGGTGCAACGCAAAAGCTGAAACTGAGTGAGAGCATACTGAAGACACAGCTGAAGTAGCCACACTTTACAATGAATCATCAGTCATACAGGTAGCACTAGTGGGCTACAGGCCCTTACTAATGTTCCACTATATGTCTGAGACAAATTAACAGCTTCCTGCTGCTGAAAAGTCTTGTCTTTCTCCCCTGTCCCTACCCCCTAGTACTAGCTGCAGCAACAGGGAAGTATCCAGCAGAGTAGTATTCATTTTTTCCCAGGTTTGACAAAGGCCCAGAATGAGTAAGAAGTAAGACTACATAGCAGGGAATGACTACTTTTCGTGACATCAGGAAGTTAACTCAACTCACGCTGCCCCATTGCACTGCACCCCAGCATATGGGGGAATCAGGAAATGATACAGCGACAAGAAAATTTTACAAGGATCCTTCACATCATACCAAGCGTAACTGTATCCAAAGGTTTCTCAGGGGGAGAACAGCATTTCTTTGGTCCTTCAACATCTCTTCCTCAGCCTTTCCAGAAGCCTGAACTGTTTGCCCTGCCATTCCTAGAAGATATTTCCAAGGAACATTTTTCCTCTTCTATTTTTGCTGGGCAGAACCTCTCACACAGTCCCATTTTATCCACCCTGGAGCACTTAAGACACACTGCAGAGGTGCTGACAGATGTGTTTTATCATACTGGGAATGAGACCCACACAAATGACTCATTTTAATGGCTTTAGATGCTGAGAACATGGGCTTTGGTGCTGCATCACTGCCAGTGAGGCAAATGCCTTACCTATATCTGTGTTTCTTTTTCATTATTAGGGCAAAGGTGACAAGGTACCTGTGTACCTGAGGCATGAAGGTGAAGTCAAGAACAAAAAGCTGACTAAGAAGGATGTGGTGAACATCCTAAAGGATATCTGGAAGGAGAAAATTGCACTAGAACAGCAGGTTTGTCCTATTTTCCTTCTCTGCATTTGGTATTGCAGTCAGTCCAGTTTGGGAAGCCAGGGTCTCACCCATGTCCTGTCTAGTGTTTCATCTGAATTGAGCTGCATAAAACATCGTAAGAACAAACCATCTCAGCTGGCAGTAACCCTGTGCCTGGCAGGGCTTCCCGACTCATAGGACAGTGTCATGTGGATAACTGGAGTAGCTCCATCCCAGGCCTAAGAGACTCCTTCTGCAGCTCCTGCTCCCAGGAGAGCTGAATGCTCATGAAGAAGCTGATGCCCAGCCACCACTGCAAATTCACAGGCATTCAGGAAAGCAAAGCACTGGTTACTTTGGTGTCCAGGGCTGTAAACTGCAGTGGTCCAGCAGCTGTTGTAAGAGCAGCTGAGCTGTCCCTGAAAATTCCTCTACAAGGCAGGGTGCCCAGGGGAGGAACCACTGCAGCAATCACCCTGAGCTAAATCAGCCACGCTTGTGAGTCTGAGACCTTAGCTAGACCAACTGCTGCTGTTCTCGGGTGTGATGGTGCTCTGTAGACCACCATGCCATCATGACTATGCAGTGTCTGTTCTTAGGTGGTAGAAATCTCAGCAACATCAGTGCAGCCAAAGCAAAGCCAGGGTTTTTTTTGCTGGGTTGATTTTAACCCACGTCAATCCATTATTAAACTCCATAGTGTTTGTACCTATGCAAGAAAGGAACAGGTGGCACTGCATGAAAAACAAGGAGCAGGGACAAAAAATAATTTATATTGATAAATGAATTAATATAAAAGTGCTTTGGTTTTGCTACACAAAACCCAGAGAATTTCCCCTTCTTTGTCCAGGGTGGGTTGGGACTGACAACTGGAGGCCAAAGGGGTGAGGTGTGTGTTCTCTGCCAAGGCAGACATTATGGGTTGCCTGTCTGGGGCGATATAATACTCAAAGAGGATAAAAGTGACTGTTTAATTCTTCCCATGTTAGGGACAAGTATGATACCACCTCCCCAGATACTGGACAAGCCCTGTTACTGCACCTTAGTCATATGAAAGCAACCTTGAAAGAGGCAAAGTCACTTTACAGATTTCTTCTCTTGAGCTAGAAGCCTAGAAACATCTCTAAATGGCTTAATGTTTTCTATGGCAGCTGTCTTTTACTTTCAGCTTGGTTTCCTGGGGAGATAGGGTTGCTGCAGTCATTGGCTCTACTTTTTTCCAATAACTGCTTCCATTTCTCAACTCATGAGCCAAGCTCAGCTAAATCCAACAGAGGGGTAGTGTCTCACAGGTAGCAAGTTCCTACATATTTCACAAAAATAGGTAGGAGAAGAGAGACTTTATCAGTAGCCTCAGCAACAGAAGAGCTTCATTGTAAACTTACCCACATTTAGAGAACAAACCCGGGAGAAACATTTTGAATTATCTAATAATGGGGGAAGACTCCAGCCAGCACTAGCACTGTTTTAGCACTATGTGAGATCCCGAAAAGACAGACATCTATACACAAACAGCCAGAATCAAGTGGGCAGATTTGATCTAGTTCTGCTGCTTATGGGAGTTACTTATTATCCACAGACGGGGAAGCCATCCAGCCTTCCCGAGTTCTTTCTCAGCTACCTTCAGAAGAAGTATGGAGATGCTGCTGCCATGGAATGGTCTTACACCCTCTATGAGAACATGCGACTCTGTCGATCAAACTATGTCCTGCGCTCATTCTATGACATACTTACCGGGAAGGTACGCAACCCACAACCCAGTGCTGCACCTCTGCCCAGATATCCCTGGTGTGACAGGCAGCAAGCAGGGAAGCATTTCTCTGCGAAGCAGCTTCACCTACCATTCCTCCCCCTGGGAAGCTGCACCTTCTCATGAGAATGAAAGTAAACAATGACACATACTAGAGAAGGGAATCCTGTCCGTGCAAGATATGGCAGGCTCCCAAAAGAGCTTCTAGAAGACCCTGTTTCTTTCAGACACTTTAGTTACATTGTATCTGCTCTCTCTGATGTGAGGCTTCTGTTTGCAAGACCTACATACAGGCCTCTTTCTCTCAGTAGGTCCTTCCTGAAACAGCTCACGGTCTATCCCTGCGAGGTGTTTGGGAACAGCAGGACACAATCTCTGAACTGCAGCACTGTGCAGGCCCTGGCAGCCTTGCTCCCCACTCCCCAGCACCATGTCAGAGCTGGAGAGCTTTACCTATGTGGCCATTTCTTTCCATCTCCTGTAACACAGAGACATGTAGCCTCCCCGGGTCCTCATACTTGCCCTACTTATGTCTTGCTTGGAAATAGAAAAGTGGCTGGGACCAAGTGCCACCATTTGGGCAGGGAGGCTTCCGCCATTCTGGGGAGTCCAGGGTGTGTGCCTGCACCTGAAGGTTTAATAGTTTAAGCAAGTTGTTCAGCAAGAAGCCACTGTGAACAGCCACCCTGCAAGCCACTGTGTTGCTTGTTTAATTATTTGTAAATTGCTAAAAGCAGCTCAAAGTTGCTTTAGAAGCAAGCACAGTCCTTCTGCAGTTTTGCTTCCCTCTTGAAGGTAGTCCAAGGAACAGATGGGGCATTTAGTGACCTGTGAAACTGCCCTTTTTTCACAGGTGGGTGAAGAACAATACCATGGCCAGAATCAGCTGATTTCCACACTGCAAAAGGAGCTGGCTGCCTGTGACAGATCAAACAGCGGATCCCTGACCAGCAGGCAGTTCAGGCAAGAGGATGACTGTTGCCCACCAAGCTTTGCCCACATCTGGCACACACCAGATGTTGTGATATGCTGAGTCTGTCTGCTTTGCTTATCTGCCAGCACACCCAGGGGAGGTTTTTTTCCTCTCTTTTAAATTCCTGTGCGGACAGCTCTAGCAAGTCTATATTTGTTAACCTCTGCATTAAGTTTAAAATAATGTCAATACTGCAAATTTTGAGTAGTGCAACTGAAGAGGCCTGAGAGCAGACATGGGGTGCTTCAAACATGCATTGGGACAGGCTGGCAGCCCCTGCACCCTGCCACGCTCCCTGAGGGGACACAGGACCCTACACAGTGCTCCCACGAGCTCCTATTGTAGGTCACAAAGCGTTTCTGTGAATTTTGCTACAGATGCAAGGTTGGTCAATCTTCTCCCAGTTAATCAGCTGTGCCTTCATAAGTGAAACTCTAAATACAGCATTTCTTCAAGCCATAGCACAGAAGAGAAGCACCAGCCATTTCTAGCACTTAGCTGGGAATGCAGCTCTGGTACAGACATGCTAACCAATTTGGTCTGGACTACCAGCTAACCCATACTCATGGTTGCATTCAGAGTTTCCCACATGGCTTAGCATCCAACGCTCACCTGATTCCTAAGCTCTGCTGAAAGCATTGCCTTTGTTTTGGTGTCTGAATGTGCACATGCTTCTTGAAATGTATTTCCTCTGAAAGCAATGAATTTTTGAAGATCTGGCCCATGGAATACATGCACACAGTGGCAGCCTAAAAAACAGACAGCCACACTGGCAGTCATTAAGTGCTCATACTGTAACAGCATACACACTTCTGTCTATATTGCTTGTCTCCATACAGCATGGCTGTGAGGGAAGCTTTTCCCCTGAAAAGGAAAGAGTCAATCCAAGAACTAGTGGATGCAAGCAGGTACAAGCTGGACAGCACTGAAGACCTCATTGACTACATATCCTTATTCAAAGAAGTAAGCTGATGTTACTTAAGTTTTCCTTTTGATTCAGATTAAGCCTAATTTAGAGCTTAAATTAGTTTTATCAGACTACCTAGGTTTATCATACTAACAAAATTGCAGTGCCCACCACAAGCTCTAACACCCAAAGACTATCTGCAGACAATAGCAATGCTAGCTTGTGCCTTTTCTGTGATAGTTTTTCTTCCGTATTCTCTATTTCCACTTTTCATGTAGAAACACATGGAATTATTTTAATGCACATTGAGGGGCAGCTCCTATCCAGACTGGAACACATGCTCAGTGTTAATGCACCTGTAATTTATTTCAGGATGAAGAGGGGAATGCTGAACCATTTGTTGCAAAGCTCAGGAGCCAGTATGTCAGGGAGAAGCAGGAGTACCTGAGACAGCTGAAGAACCAGCTGGGAGGTTTAATGTAAGTATGGAGGGAAGGGGCTGATGGGGACAGCAGATCAGGACAGGGTGTGGGAACTCCCACTACAGACACAGGAGTACGTGGCCAGCGCAGGGCCCACTGCACTATCAGAGGGCCCCAGCTGTGAATACTGTGCATGCAGTAAATACCAAAACCTGGCTGAGTCCTGCTCTACAAAACACTGCAGCGTCGGTTCCTGACCCAAAGGACTTGGATATGGCAGGCAGTGAGGAGAGAAGATTGGTTGTACCAATTTGGGTTGAACTGAAGGGTTGTACCCTTCAGTACTTGAAGTCTCATATCTCAACACTCCTCAGCTCTCCAAAAACAGCAGTAATATCCTGTACATACCAGAGGTTGGTTCTGAGGAGTGGGAAGAATGAACAGGACTGACAACTGCAGATTTAAAGAAATAATTCCACTTCAAAACAAGATAAACAAGAGGCAGTTACTGCATAGGAAAAAAGGCTGGTGCCAGGCACTGAGCACTGAGGAGAACACTGAAGATGGGCAGAGGCCCATGAAGCATCCAACTTCTGTCATGCCATGAAGTATCCATGTACTTTCCAACATGGGCACTGAATTAACAAGGGAAAACGTAGTGCCGTAACAAAGGATATCACAGTGCACAAGAGTGAATTTAAGATCTTCCCAGATTATCACCAGTCTAACATTTCCTAACTTCTGTTCAGTTTGAAATTGAGCACTTAGCAGTCTTTATTAAACACATATTTAAAAACTGAAGGTATAATAGAGGCAGAGATAACAATATCAGAAGACATCTCTGCTCTGCAATTCAAGCAGCATGGATTCTCACCTGTGCCAAAAATACATAAATACTCATTTCACATACCACAGCATAACAGTGACTGAGTTGTTTTTGAACAGAGAGGTGAACGCAGATGAACTGAAGACTGCCTTCTGCACAATTGATCCTGATATTGATGATCAGATGCTAGATACCTACATTGGCCTGGCTTATTGGGCCCGAAGAGAACAGCCAGACCAAGAAGTTGTCCCTGTGGAAACTGCACTTGAGAGACTACTCACTGGAGATGTGAGACGTGTAGGGCCCTCACCCTGAGAGGGAAGCACAACGGGCTTTGAAGGACAGTAAGGAGACTTCCAGTGTTAAGAATAAAAGACCTCCAGGTTTGGATACCAAGCTGAGAGTCAGAATTACTGCACTAAATACTTCTTCCCATGCATAGAGATACACCTAGTAACTAATAGTAGAGAGGATAGGCTAGCTTGAACTATCAGAACCACTTTCAGCTTGAGCAAAGCACTCCAGTACAATTTTGCAGGCTATGCAGAGTCATTTCAGCTCAGCGAGACTTGCAGTGGGAGGTTGCCTGATCCTCAGAGGTTTCACACCCCCATGGCACTGGGGCACTGCAGGGTGTTGGGCGCTCTGCTTGGTGACAAAACAACTATGCTCCAGCAGTCATTACTTGAACCTGAGAAGCCACCATCAAACCCCAGGCTGCAACATGACTGCTTTAGCCCTTTGGCCTTAACGTTTCTTAGCTCAAAGAGGGAGGGTTTCAAAGGTAACATTTGCAAAATCAGGTGCCATCAGCACAGTCAGGGTGCAAGTGAATGGTGAATTCAGCCCACACCGCATTTGCTATCATGCCTGTCCCCAAGGAGACTTTTATCGGTGTAGCTGTTGTTGTTGAGTATGAAGTCACTTTGAAAGAAATTCAAGTGCTGCCCCATGTGTAGGTTTAACCAAACTCTGAGCTGGGAAAGTAATCCAAAACACAGAAACACTAAAATATGTCCCTTGCTTCAAGAAAGACACCACATGCATTCTGGTTACTGCCTTTCCAACCACTGGGATCAATTACTCTTTCTTATTCATTAGTGTCCTCTCTATCCAGTATGTAGCTCTCTCCAGGGAGGGGAATAAGGGTTCTTGAAACAAAAACCCCGTAGGAAAGGAGCTCTGCTATGGTTATGGTTAAATTGCTGAGTAAGTGGAGCAAACCTGAGAAGCAAACCCTGTTCTTTTTCTCATAATATAGTTTTAAAAGCAGAAAGAAGAAAGCTGAAATCAGAAGATGCCTTCCTAACAAAGGAATGCATCTTGCAAAAACTGATTGCATTTGTAAACTGGAAAGGCATCCCAGCCTGTGTGACAGAGTAAGTACCACCCAAAGGTATGAGGCCCCTGGGATTTCTGCCATGAATACTGAATTTCGTGCTAAGTACCTTCAGTACAAATTGCAAAATACCAGGAAAGGAACAATAAAAGGATTGAAAGGGAGATGCATCATCTAGCTAGAAACCAAATGTCCTAACTGCAGGTATGTCTAGGGGTATTCTGAAAGGAGGAGTTGTAATATGGCAAAATTGATTATACCTAAAAAGAACAGGGAACTTAAACACAGAGAAAGCATCTGGTAGATGAATGTAAAACTTGCAAAGCTTTTCAGAAAAGCCCCTAATGGTGAGCCTTGTGCTACAGAGAGCAGGAATCATTCATTTTGCTTCACCCCAAGGACTTTAGATCCCAAAAAGTTAACTGCTGTTTACAGTGCCAGGTATCTTTCTTTTGCCCTTCCAGTTACATTGTTAAGACTTGGAACAGTGTGTCCCTAAAAGTCTTGAATTTAGTTAACCCTGACTTTACTGCAACTAGATGCTGAACATGTCTCAACAGAAGAGAAAGACCAGATGGGGAATCTTACCTCTCCCTCTCACAACATTCCCAACTGTTGAAGCCCCATCATTTCCTGCCTTCAAGTTGGAAGCCGTTCAGGTCAGGAACCCGGCAGCTGAGGAAGCTGGTTGCAGATGTGTCCTAGCAGCACGGCTGCCTGAGGAGGCAACACAGTGTAAGGAAAGAGGAACCAGCAGCTTCTTTCTGGGAGGTTCTCTCCTTAGGAGAAGAGGGTTCTCAGGGTGCTTCAGCAACACAGAGAAAAGAATTTAGAAACTTCATTACTACTTCAGATCAAAATTTTCAAACTCTGGCATGCAGCCTTGAGGACACACTCAAAAAGTCCCATAATGGCAGAAAATGTATTTTTAAAAGTACAAGTTTTGCAATATGTTTGTTCAAATATGTTGTTTCCTTTTGAATATTGGGGGGAAAAAAACCCCAAACCTTTATTGTATTAAGGGAATTACTTAAAAAAAAAAACACAACTTGAAAAATTACTTACCTTTATATTGGTATTGCTTGCCAAAAAGGTTTTAACTATATTGGTTGTGTCCTTTAGTGTTGTGCAAAACCTCTTTAACTTGCAAGTGTTGCTGCCAAGAGGTCAGTTGGATTTCCAAGAGTCCTTATTAACTGTGCCATTTGGCTGTAGTTTTGGGAAACTACACTGCGCACACTGCTTAATCCAGAGACAAGGATTTAGGACAGTCTTAGGATGGGGAGAAACAACTGGAGGGTGGCAGGTATCCCATGTTACCATCAGACTGGCTGCACTGGTGCAGTCAGAGCCTGCACAGACTCTCCTGCCACAGGAGCCTCAGAAGAACCACCAAAAAATAAATTCTGTTCATTTGTCTCAGAAATTAAATAAGCACCTTGGGAATTACAGACTACCTAAATAGAAGGAAACCACACTAGCATGTCAGACTGACTCTGTGGAAGGACACTGAAGAAAAACGTACAGGAGAAAGTTTGATATCCGTATCCATTCCTCCAAAACTGGTATGTATGACAGGCATCATTCTTTCCCAGCTTGTGAATTGTTTCACAAAGTCATGTCCCTTTGCATCTGAAATCCTCTGCTGTGGCTAACCTCATTTCCTGGTGTGGTTTAGGTTCACTGTAAGCAGTAAAATTAGACACAAGAATTTTGCTTTTATTGTCTCCCTACTCGAGGAACACAAGTGATCGCAGTGCAGACCAGCTCCTCTGTGCAGCAACGACCTGTATGAAACCACAGGTGGAAAGCTAAGCAGCACCATGGCTCACACCAGGAGTGGAGCAGTAGAAACCACATGGGTGTGCTGAACACACAGAGGATTGATTTGCACTTTTTACTTAGAGTCACTGCTTGGATCTTGCAGCTTTGGATCATGACATGGGATGCCAGCACACAATGCTACCATGACCTACAAGCAGGCTGACCTCTGCAGAGCAAACTCCAGCTCTCAGAGCTGGACCCTGCTTCACAGAGCAGCTTCTGGCACTGCCTGCCTCCTCGGTGACTTTCTAGATACATTTCTGTGTGCAGACAGTTAGAGAACAGCACCAGGGCTGGCAGAAAACAGTTGTGGAAGTGCAGCCTTCAGCTGTGTGGTTACACCACCTGCAATGGGGTGGTTTGACCATGGCTGGCTGCCAGTCACCCACCCAGCTCCCCTCTCACTCCCTCTCCTCAACAGGATAGGGGAGGAAATAAGATGAAAAAGCTCATGGGTCAAGATAAAGACAGGGAGATCACTCGCCAATTACTGGCATGGTCAAAACTGACTCGACTTGGGGAAAATTCATTTACTGTCAATCAAAAATAGATTAGGATAGTGAGAAACAAAGACAAAACTAAAAAGATCTTCCCCCCACCCCTCCTGTTTCTCAGGCCTAACTATCTCCTCCCTGCCAACCAGTGCACAGAGAAAGGGGGGGTTTCAGTCAATCTATAACACCTTGTCTTTGCTGCTCCTTCCTCACACTCTTCCCCTGCTCTGGCGTGGGGTCCCTCCCATGGGATACAGTCCTTCAAGAACTGCTCCAGCGTGCATCCCCCACAGGTTCCTGCCAACAAACCTGCTCATCTATGGGCTCCTCTCCACTGGCTGCAGCTTCTTGCAGGGCATGTCTACCTGCTGTTGTGTGGAGTCCTCCACAGGCTGCAGGTGGATGTCTGCTCCATCGTGGTCCTCCATGGGCTGCAGGGGTCAATCTGCTTCCCTGTGGTCTTCTCCACAGGCTGTGGGGGATTCTCTGCTCCAGCATCTCCTCCTTCACTGACCTTGGTGTCTGCAGGGTTGTTTCTCTCACATTTTTCTCCTTACTCCTCCCTCCCACAGCTGCTGCACAGCATTTTTACCCTTTCTTAAACATATTATCAGAGGCACCAGAGTCACTGATGGCCCCAGCTTTGGCCAGCAGTGAATCCATTTTGGAGCTTGCTCTGACATGGGATCAGGCCCTGGTTTCTGCAGCACCCACTGCCCTATCCCACTACCAAAACCTTGCCACATAAACCAAATACACATGATTAACTCCATCTGAATCGATCTCTCTCAGTCCTTCATCTACCATGTGTGCACCAGAAAATGTCATCTCATTAAATTATTGCTTACTGATTTCCCATGAGATATACACACATATATAAAGTAAATATGAAGTATATTTCCCCATTTCAATTTACATCAGTAAATAGCTGCAGTCACAGATGGATTAAGAACTACTCTTGACACAGTAGACTAGACTTGCAAAAGGGGACAGAAGTCCGAGTTTGAAAGCCCCTGCTCTAGAAAAATGCACAGCTGTAACAAGGATCTGCTTCCTTCCATAAGGCAGTCTAAATTTTCTCCTTTGAGCAAACAACTAGCTAGTATGAAGCACATCAACACAGCTAAATGTCTATTAGGAACATTTTGAACAACACAATGCAGTAGCCTTTCACCTTGCTGGAATAAGCAGCATTTTTATCATGCAGAATACATGTAATATTTTATTTATCAGACCTGTACAAGTATTCAAAGGTAACAAAAAATTCAGGATAGTCAAATTATTTGTAACAACAGCTGGTGAGATCCAGCAGGCTGGCATGATAGCCACAGCACAACCTGCATCAGTTCAAAAGAACACCGACCATTTATTGTCCCACTAGTTACTGGTGGAAAACTGTCACATGGAGCAGTTACATGGAACAACCTACAGCCAGCCTCTGCCAGCAGGACATCCTCCCACCCACAGGAGCCATTGCTGCCAGAGGGGCACGTTCATTTGCAGGGGATCACTTTATTTCCACTCACAGCAACTGGAATCAGAAGCTTCCTGTACTCCAGAGGGAGGTAACGCTCTATCAGCACATGCAATGGCATCTTGTCTGTCACCAGCCCTTGTCTTTGTTCAAAAAGAGAAGAGCAGAGAAGAAACAGAATTGTTAGTGAAAAGTGTTTCCACTCAAACTTAACATCAGAGTAAAGTTTTCAAAGTTTTCTTGCAGTGACATTTTTGCATTTAATAACTGAAATGCTGTGGCTGCTGGTGATAGAAAAGCTACAGACTTCTATCTGCAGGCAACTTTCTCAGGTGATGCACGAGGTCCTGCGTACAGTGCAGGCACCAAGCTTGCCTACACATGAAAGTGGATCATGAGCAGACCAGCTTCCCACAGAGGTACATGCTTATCACAGTGAGAGCCAGAATATTGATCTACACCAAAGTAGAAGCTCATTGCTTTTTAAATTCACAATCCACCTGCCATGGGATAAATTTTACCATTTAAAGACATGCAGAGAATGATGTAACACAAGTAAATAGCTCACTACCCAGCAGATTTTTTTACATTCATAATTCAAGGTGGTTGGCATTTTCCACCTGTGTAGGCCATGTAGTTTTCTAGTACACCATTTAGCTGATTGGCCTGAAAAAAAATCAGCATCTCCTAGTCTTGTAGAAAGAAAAAAAAAAGCAGCACTTATTCATGCTTTCCTTGTGGAAGGAACAGAAATGCTGTTCTTATTCATGAATCATAAAGACATCCAGAAAAAGGTAAAATAACACATGTACAGAATTCTCAAACCCAGCCAGCTAAACCATCGCACCTCTCAGCCTGTTCATACTAATTTCAGCACACACCTGTCAGGTGGGAAAATTACAATCTCCAGACCAGGACAGCAACAGATTATTCTTTTTAAGCAGCAGCACCAGCTCCATCTACACAGGCCCATGCAAAGCCTTTAATCAGATGTGCCCGCAAAATCCCTCAGAAGACTTTAGTATCACATCTGAAACTCTCCCAATGGAGACTAGGAATAACAACTTGGAGTAATGACTTTAAATGAGGAGTGATGACTTTGTTTCAGGCTCCACAGAGTTTTACAGAGGGCTCCCAAGCCAAGAACAAATCCCATGTGTTTTGGTCACAGGACAAAGTAAATTCAGTCACGAGATGGGGGAGCTAAAGGAGCCCACAGAAAAGAGCAGCAGTAGAGAGGCTCCGAGAACAGTTCATCCAGGCTGCTGGCCAGCCTGCCCCTCTGTGGGGTCTGGAAGAGGCAGCACGAAGGGGAACACAGTTGTTAGGAGAGGCCAGCCCTGGCCTGCCAGGCCAGAGGCTCCTTTTCCTGCTCTGGAGAGGAACTGTCAGGTTTGAACCTTTAGTCGCAGCTTTTGCAGAAGCAGGAAGAGTGCGATTTTGTCTGGAAGAGTAAGTCATCAAAACACATAGCAAGGCATGTGAAAACGCCCATGCTATTTCAATTGCAAGTTCTTTTAGCAAAGAGATCACCCAGGGATGCAAACGGTGCAGCCCAGCCTCACATTTACTGTTACTCTGCTTCTTCTACTGGTACCACTCATTTCCCAGCCATAACTGCACAGATCTCCCTCCTCTTGCTACTTGTTCCTCAGACTCCTCCTACACTCCCAACCCCTCACTACTTCCTCTTGCCCCTCCTCCATCTTCATCGTGGAGTATAAAAACCCAAGTCCATGAATGCTCTCCTGGGACAGAAGGCCAAAAGGTGTCACACAAATTAAATCACAAGATACCACACCTACTGTGTAAACACTTACTGCTAGTGCACACCCTGGTAAGTACAGTCTTACACAGCTATCGAAGCACTGCCAAACACTATTACTTTACCTTCTCATAAGGACTTCCAGGTCAGCCATCTCCACTGTCTTTCTTCCTGCATGGTTGCTGTAAGCTTCCAGATCACTGCTTAGCTGCTTGAAGTATCTCTCAGAGCTGAAGGAGGATTGAGGAGGGAAATAAATCAGGCTGTGGAGTGTGTGATTCTACAGGGCAAGATGCATCACAGCTGCTCTCTGTGCGGGTCACAGCCTGCCAGGGAAAACTACAGGAGAATAAACTCTCCAGCTCATGGAAGGCTTCTCAGCCTGGGCTCCCTAGAACTTCACAGCCAAGATAGTTGTGAAACAGCTGGACATTTCACAACCAAAACCTCTCTCAAAATTCCCACATATGCAAGAACAGGAGTTAACATGAGTGACAAATCAGCACTGAGGACTGATTAGACTATTAGCTCTTACGGTGACATTGATCAAACAATCTGCAGATTTTACTCATGATGGTAACATAGTCTATGGATTCAAAAAGCTGAGAAACCTGGATTCAGACATAACACTGCACAGCTGGAACAGCTTCCCCTTGCCTGGCACACTGACCATTCTCCAGAGCCATGCCGCTCACAGAGAGCGCTAATGACATTAGTGTGCTGTTAGCTAGAGCAGATTGTGAATGGTGCAGTTCGTACTGGCTGGGACAAAATCCAGAAGGCCCTGCAAGGTTGTGTTGGTCACAGATACCCCCACAGCAGCCAAGAGCACCTAGCACATTTCCATCCTCGTTTTAATCAGACCTCCCATGACTCTTCCCAGCTGAATAGGGATGGCTGTCAGCTTGTCAGCAGCACTCCTGACAGGCTTGTTATTTTAAGAGAGAAAAGAATGAGGAAAAAAAAAAAAAA
>VZTL01010844.1:38384-51055 GCA_013400535.1 Scopus umbretta
AAAAAAAAAAAAGAAAGACTGAAAAGAGTGGAAAGAGGAGGAGTTCATTGCTACTTACCATTTTTCGACAATTTTAAATGCATCTCTGGCCACTGGCATTTTCACATAATGGCTAAATATCTTCTTTATTAAACTACTTGCTACTTCAGGCTCACATGTCTTCCTCCGTGATGCTCCTGAGCTCTCTGGAGCTGGCTTAGCCCGCAGCGACTGCAGGGGAAACCTTTAAGGAAAATTGAAAATTCACACATCAAATGAACAAACACGGGGGAGAGGCAGAGAACACCAGGCTGAGTTTGGGCAAACCTTATGCTGTATTGGAAGGGGTAAGAACTACCTTGAGCTCTTAATTCTTCCTCCCTCCCAATTCTTCAGAACCTTCATGCCCACAAAGTAGAGTTTGCAAACAATTCACATGGCTTTATGACTGTGGGAGAAGCAATCCAGGCTCAAGTCTTCTGAGATAAGCATGCTAGCATAACAATTAATCAGCAAACTATAGTTCTTCTCCAATACATAAATGCAGTTTTCACTGCATCCCTGTAGTTTTCAATCTCCAGGAATGCACAGAGTTTGATGCATCCACAGGCCACCTCTGTATCGGCAGACAGGAGAGTCTCATCTGCAGGGTACACTCAACAATTTTTGTCTCACGGACAACACTCACCAGAAGCTCTGCTTTTGATACAATCTCCTTTCACAGAACGATGTCCACAACAACTTTTACACTATTATGAAGATTTTGTTTAGTGGGGTTTTCCGGGGCTTGTTTTTTTCTTTAAACAAGACTGTAAGTCCCAAAGGAAACTACTGCTGTTTTCCATTCTACAGAGGAAAAATTGTAACACAAAAAGGGGAAGTGAAATCCCCAGATTCATTTGGTAGGCAAATGGTAAACAACAGAAGAAAACTGGAATCTCAGGCCAATGCAGGCAAAACCCACAAACAGAGTGCATGTATCATTTGATTCTCTCTCCAACCCTCCTGCATGTTTCTCTGTCAGAACCTCAGGGGCAGCTGGAAGAGGTCAGCCCCAGAGATGAAGTATGTGTAGTAGTGAGAAAAAAAAAAAACACAGCCATTATTTAAGTCATCTTGGTTACTGTTTCTGTGCCTCAGTTTACCTGTTTGTGATGATTACATATGAATGTTTGGTTCACAGGATCAGGGCAAAATTGAAGTTTAGTGACTGCATGAGACTTTGGTGTTTCTAAATGAAAAGTTCCGTGGCCCTAATCTGGTATAGTTGATCACAGTAGAACTGTACCAGTATAAAGAGATTGTTTTATAGCAGGATGCCTTAACCATGGCTGTCACATGGTTATTGCTCAGCTAGATAACCTAGAGTATTCCTCAGGCTTTTAACCTGAGCATTGCTATCTCAGGAAGCAAGCAGGCCAACTCAGGGTCAGATTGCATTACATAAAGTGCAAACAAACTGTACATTTTTTGTGCAACAGCTTCCCGTAGTCTAGGCTCTGAACTTGTAATTACGATCATCTGTTATCTCAGCACAGCTTGAAAGCCTGAAAATCAGTCAGTCTATTAATGTCCAGAAATTCCTATAAAGAATGTGCATCCAAATACATGGACCTCTTTTGCCAATGAGGACTACCACTCTCTACAGAACACTTAATATTCAGACATTCCCTATAAAAAAAAAAAAAAAATTTAAAAAAAAGCACAGCCCAGTGCAAAATCCCAAAGCAAATCTGCATTCATTCAGTTACACTTCAGCAGAGTATCAAAGATTCCTTTTTCTATTTATAAATATATTTTACTATCTGTGATTAAAGCAATCATCCGGCACCTTCTGTAAGCATCATTTGTCTCTGTTGACAGCAGTAAAGGGCACGAGAATTTGGTTTTAGTGTTTATTGCTTCAATAAACAAGAACTAGAGTCATTGGCTAGAAAATTCCTTCTGTTCCCTGGGACTCACTGTCAGTGGTTCTGATGGAGCATACAGCTTCACCAAATTTCTAGTTAAGAGGGTGACAAATGTTAATTAATTTGGAGTAATGCAGAGGACAGGTTCACTTTCTGCCTCTAGGCAAGCTTCATTTTATACTCAGCACATGGCAACTGCATACAGCTTTAGGTTTCTAAAGTCAATACAAATATGTGATTTCATGTGATCAATGTAACATAATCTGTAACTCCCCATCTTCTGCAAGGGCCTCTGTATCCCATACTGGATTCTATGGCTCCAGAGTAGCTTACCACTTGAAAAACTCCTAGAAAAAGGTTTTGGCCTTCAGCATGAGAAAGTGTTACAAGAATGTTCATTGGAACGACTTGAGGCATCAGACTTGCTCTGGGAGAGTACTGACATTCGCTTGATAGAGCTCTTTATTCAACTGCTAAAGCAGTGAATGAACTAAAGACTTCAGGACTGCTTACTCCCTGCTACAGCTGATAAAGCACAAAAAAACTGACAAAGCTGGGCTCGGCTCTCTACCCCTGGCACTTACACCCCCAAAACACACTTCTACCAGGCCACTGCTGAAGGAGGCTTATACTTACTTGGGAGCAGCAGGTTTTGCAGGATGTGGAGTTGACAATTTGGGAGCAGCAGGTTTTGCAGGACGTGGAGTTGACAGCAGTGGCTTGTAAGCTGCAGCACGGACAAACGTGGGTGTCTTCATGGAAACCTCTAGGGAAAAAAGAGTACTTGAGGAACGGAACTCTATTTTCAGGGTTCCTGCAGCAAGCAGCGCTGCAGCAGCTGACAGAAGCCCAGCCCACTTTCCACACATCTAGTCCAGTGCCACACTGCCTGCACGCAAGCTATGGCTCCGTGGCACCCTGAACCAGTGCAACTGATGGCTGCGGCAATTCTATCCACCCCACCTCCTGCCATGCAGGCTGGTGGCTTCCCTCATGCCAGGTGCAGCCCATCAGCCCCTGTGCTGGACCAGCTGGCTGGGCAGTGTGTCGGAACACATCCTTGGGAACAGGCTGCAGGGGCTGATGGAAGGGTTGCCTTAGGCAGCCTCTTTTCCCAGAGAGAGCGTCAAAGTCTGCAAGCTACTTCATTGCTATCCTGCTAAATCAGTGGCAAATTCTCCTGAACACAGGGAGAAGCAGACCAACAAAATCACATAACAAGGGTCAGTCTACGAGCATCTCCCATATTCACAGATTTTCATAAATTCCCTCTAGCTAAGGCTCAGGTTATAGTCAGTACCTCACCTCTTCTTTGCTGTGAACTACCCATATCAGTTTCCTCCAAGTCTAATCTGCATCCTCTAACTTCACTCTTGAACTTCACTTCTTAACAAGCAAGAGCAGGAAAGAAAGCAACATTAACAGAACTGAAATACTGAGCAGCTTCCTGTCTAGGAGTCGTCATGGAGGACTTCTTGCCTGCCAGTTTCCCTTGCAAGCTGAGTGTAGCCCAAGAATCCAGCATATCTGGGTAATGATGCCAACTTTGCAACCCTCCCTAAGGAGGGACACTTGCCCCGTTACAGAAGACAAGCCCAACTACTAGAGGCCTCAAGTACTACTGAGAGTTAAACTCTACAATTCAGAGGGTCAGGAGTCTCTCAGAGAAAGCAGGGCTGGGTGAACTACTGTGGTTCCTCACATTAGCTTCTTCTGAAGAAATGTTTCTGTGTGCTGAAGGGACAGGGAGCAGAATGCAGGGGAAGAGACTAGTTATGATGAGGTTTCTGAGGTAAGTTTTATGACAAGAGTGCATAATTTTTCACCTTTTCTTACTGCTTTTCTTTCTCTCCTTGTCCAATGAGACCTGTAAGATGCTACTCTTACTGTCCCACCCTATCAGCAGAGATGTCTTCATCAAGATCTTTCCATCTCTTCATACAGCTGTATTAAAGATAAGTATATCGACACACTATTGTAGACACCCTAAGAACATAAACAGCTTTCCCTGTGGCAAAAGTGTACCAGTTCAACTGTCGTCTTTGTGCCTTTCACACTGCACAAATACATACAGGCATTAATATTCTCATTACAGCTGTATTTCCCCACAATGCCTCAAATCCTGGCAACTGGATTCTTTTAAGATATCCTTAGTTCAGTTTTTTATTTCAGGGTGTATTGTACTTTGAAAGACTTCAAGAACAGCCCCAAAAGACACCACTAAAACACACACAAATGTGGCCTTGATTGAAAAGAATTCAGCCTGATGTATACGTTCTTACAAAAGGCATTAAGCACTCTCGGGGCAACAGAGCAGACTGATGCAGTGCCTGAAGAACTATTTAGAAACAGACACTTCCTCCCAGCTTTCTGAAAAGCCAGCTGACTCTTTTGGTTAACTGGAAAGGAAATCTGTAATTACATGTACAAAATATGGGGTTCTAAAGTAGGTTTCAAGTCTGGAGTCACATTAAATGGCTGTGGAAACATTTAATTGTTTAACATTTAACATTAAATGGCTAGGACATTAAAAAGTCAGCATGAAGTTAGGAGTCAGGAATGAAGGAAGAATAAAATGGAGGACATCCCTAAGTCACTGTATAAACCCACTTTGCACTCAGTTTTGTCTATTTGTGCACTACCATTACCTTCACCTCAAAAACTACATGATGATCTAGGTCCCTGAAGCACCTGATGAGCCAGTAACAATCTGGCCCTAGGAATAGCAGCCTACAGCTTCCTCTTGACTATGTGATGGGCTAAACTGTTAATAACATTATTAACCTATACTGTTCCTCAATCTATTGAGAGGTAACAGGGAAAAATTTCTCCAACTGCCTTCTGCTACTGCTGCAATAGCTTTCTCACCTTCATTCTCAGAGTCTTCAGCTTCATCCTCAGTAGGCTTTTCTTCCAGACCATCCAACTCTACTGTGATAGCCTGGTCCTCTAGTTCATCTGCTTGTTCAACAGCTTCCTTTAATGGCTTCATCCCAGATTTTTCAGAGGAGGAAGCATGGGAATGCCTGCCCAGAGTTCCAGCTCCAACACCTTTGGCAATTTCACGTTCTAGATTTTCAAAACAGGGAAAATACATCACTGTAACAAGTATCATAGCCAAAATTTCAGAGCACTCATAAGAATGAAACCCAACTTTCCATTCCTGACAACACTGCCAGCTATTATATTCCTATCTTCAATGATTAGGGTGTCAATACACTAAGCTAGATATGCTAAAGCACTGATGAATCCTCAACTTTTCCCTCTGCTACATCTAGGCATGCAGAGGTCACATGAAAAAAGCAGCACCTGGTAATGAAAGGAAGCTCATGAGATTTGAGAGAAATTTTTATCTGAGCTCCTTTTAAATGAACTTCCTTTAATAAGAACTTTTATCTCAAAAGAAGTCTTACCAAAGCCTTAGTGCAGCATGTTGAACACAGAAGACCCTGCAATTCAGGAGAAGTAACTTGGGAGACCGTGATTTGCCAACACGCTCAGAAGGGCTCCAAATTTTATCAATCTTTGCCTGATTTTGGAACTTCCACTAGTAAATTTTAATTAACAATACCTTCTGCAATTACATATTGCTAAACACTATTTTTAATGCAATATTTGTTTCCATTTGAGCAGAATGCAGTCTTTCAGCTTAACATGCCAAAATTAGTTTTATATTTTCCCATTATTTAGCCCAGATTCCAGAAAGCAAAGAGCATTAATAAGTCTCTCTCCCAGCACTGATGCCAATTAATACAGCTTGAGAGGTCTTTGGCATTAGAGATAGTCTTCAGTATTAGATGTTACCCTCACCAGCTTCGGGAGAGCCTTGGTGTTCAACACTGCCTTCTGCTATTCCCTCTTCTTCTGAAGGGGCCATTTCTGTTTCAACTCTGGCATCCTGTGCCATAGTTATCTGCAATTCTGCTTTTTTGGTCAGCTTCTTCTCCAAATGTTCAGAATATCCAGCATTTGCACAATGCTCTGCAGCTAAAATAGGAAATTCTATCATCAATCTTACCTACAAAAAGTCAACCACCAGCATACAGTTTAACAACCACTAAAATTTACTCATGATAAGTAAACACAGCAATAGCCATAAGCTATAAATAAGGGAAGTAGATGCAGTTCCCTTCCAAAAGTTTACAGCTGAAAAATGCACAACTCTTCCTGTGTTTGCTCTACAGCCACCTAATTGCACGTCAGATCCCAGCAGTGAAGGAATTTTACTTATCAGTAAGCAGAGCTCAAGATCTGCCATCTCTACGTCTATTGTCCCTTTTGGTGATTGTGTGAAAGACCAATTTATTTTCCTTTATGCCTAAAAATACATGGGAGTTTGTGCTCAGATTCTCCTCCCCATTTCCTTAGTTTTTCTGAACAAACAATTTTGGAAGAAATACATTGAATTACAAAGAGGAGAGCACCTAGCAGTGTTTTTAACCATCCTGGACAAGCCTCTAGCAGACAGAATGGGGAGAAATAAATGGACACATGATTTGCATGTCTTTAAAAACTTCAGCTACAGAAGTAGCTACTGAAGTACTGAAGAGTACTTAAGTACTCCTTTTCCCTACAAAGTAAATCTACAGTCCACATATCTGTTACCATGTAGCTCAGAAACCCATGCAGGTAATTATCTGGAGAAATCTTACTGGGAACTCTCATAGTACTGTCACTGGCTGAAGGGTTTGGCAATCTTGGCTGAGCCCAGAATCAGAAGCTGCAAAAGTGGATTTTTTACCATCCTCTCCAGTCACTAGGAGTTTTCACATTCAAAAGTCCAAGCATCAAGGTCTTGGAAGCTCCAAGCCCCAGTGAAGGGAACAAGGAAACTTGGCCAAAGACGATGCATCAGCAATACTAATCTCACTAACCAGAACACTGGGCTCCCTACACCAACGCAGAGCAAAATCTTGCCTAAAGTGAAATATTAATTAGCTTTGTGGGGAGAAGACAAGAGCTCAACTCTACATTAAGACTGCCTAAGGCAGACAGGCACCAGTGAATCTCCCACACTACTGGATCCCTGCTGGGATACAGTACTGTAACAGTGGAATACCAGATGTTATTGACACGTTCAAGTCTTAATTTTTACTCATTTTATCACCTGTTGCTAGAGGCAACACCTCCTGTAGTTTGGTACAACCTGCCAGTTGTTATCGCCAGTCGCTCCTCTCTAGTTTCTGCAGACAGATCAGGGAGCTATTTCTTTCAATTTGTTTGCTGAATCATCTCCTCCATGCTGCTCAAGGTTTTTCTTTTTAAACTTCTTGTATTACACTCCCATTGCCTTTTTTTCCAGACTGAGCAGTCCTGATCTTTAATCATTCAATGTACAGAAACTGCTCCATATATTTGATTATCGTTAATAGTAAAACTGTTTTTCTCTGCACCTTCTCTAGTTCTGTTAAATCTATTTAGAGATGGAGAGGTTAGAACTGCACACAGTACTCAAAAGGTGAGCATGAAAATCATTTCCATAGCTGGCACAGTGACATTTTGTCATCTCTTCCTTTCATAATAATTTTTACATGTTATGTGCTTTTCTGACCATCCCTCAAGCTTTGAGCGCGTGTTCACAGAACTGTAACAATTATGAGGTAACTTTCATCAGCCTCAAGAGTCACATCCCATTTAAAGGTCACACTCCACAGGTGCACCCATTTAAATGTCACACTGCACAGGCACACCCAAGTAAAAGTATAACAGGACAAAAGTACCAAGAAAGATTACAGGATGCCGACCTTGTGCAACTGTTAAATTTAGAGACGCAGAGTATCTGCTACCTAATGATCCACTTTAAAATAATTATTTAAAACAAAAAGCAGTATTATCATGACAAAAGGATAACGTAACTAATTTTGCTGATACAGCTGGTATGTGCAAGCAATTACTTATGGGCACTGCAAGGATGTGGTTTAAAATTCTAATAATAAAACTGTTGGTGCTGTAGACTGTTCAGTTTCCATACTGCCATAAGGTAATTCATATGAAACTTCAGAAATGTAATTAAGCCTAGGGAAAGCTAAACCTGCATGGCAATGGTCCTCTCTCATTTCCAGACACTGTCAAAGGACAATGGGAAAGACTTAAAATGGATCCTAAACTGTAGACTGGAAAATGAAATTTGACAAATTTGCATTCACACATACCCAAAGCTTTATGTAATGACTGGGTAAGACCTGCCAACCTTGGCATCTATGCAGTTTTTACTGTCTTATTCTAAGGCAAAAGGACTTCAGAAAAAAATGAGAATGTGCTTGTGAAAGCAGGCAACTTGCATGACTTGCTCTCTTCCAGGAACAAGGAGGTATTAAGGCCCAATCTACTTATGACAATCTTTATTACTTAAGGCAGGGCAACCTTCAAGCCCTTGTCTTAAAATAAAAAGATGCTGGTTAGTACTAGAGAAAGATAATGGCCAACATGGCTTAAATAAATATAGCAAAGCATTAAAATGTATACAAACAAAAAGAATGACTAGCCAGACTTACTCCTTGCCAAGAGGGAGCTATTAATCTTTCCAATGGGAAGATAAGCAGTACTACAAATCTACTAAAAAATATGAAAATTCATTCACAGTGACTGCAGATGGATTAAGGCAAATACTGACAAGAAAGCACATGAGCAAGTCACAGCCTACTTTTTGAAAGCTTGTCTGGAAATGCTCACCATGTCTCTGATGTGACTGGAATTAAATTACCTCCAGCATCTTCTGCACAATAAAGTCTTATTTTACCCTGCAAGTCATCTGAAAAACTCCTGGTTTTAATCAAAGTACTCCATTCCCTTGCAACACTGAAAGCACTTCTTACCCTCTCTGAAAATCTCTTCCTGTTCCACTTCGTTCACTGTATTAGCCATCTCTTCTGCATCGCTTACAACTAGGTCTTCAATTATATGGGACACAACTTCTCTCAAAGACATGCTGAAAGATCTCTTACACTTTAGAGTGACTGGGGATCCCAAACATTTACTGGAACTTCTGGATGGCAAAGAGGAGCTCCATCTATTAACAGCTAGAAATTGAGAGCATTAATGTCCCCCCAGTATCTTTTTAAACTTTCTTTCAGCTTTCCTGGTAAGTAAAAAAACAACCAAGCAGAGAGAGGAATACACACAAGAAACAGCTCTTCCTTTACTTGAAACAGTTTAGCGAGTTTGCATTGTATCTTAGGAACCAGTTGGAAAAGTCCTTGCAACTATTTTTCAGTTCACACTGAGGAGCAACATTGACATCAGCTACCTTTGGTAAAACAGCAGAACTATGCAACCATTAACATTTGACATTAATGCCTTACAAACTCCAGCATCTTTAAGATACGTTCTCACTTCCCCTCCTCTCCCTCTCATTTGATCCAGTCCCCTATTCCATGTCCTCCACACTTTTCTCCATATTATCTATCCATCTGTCCTAGAAGCGCCTACCATTAGACTCTTCAGAGCAACTAACCTTTTTTGTGTTCATCTCTTCCCTTGTCCTTTCAAAACAACTTTTCCCACCATGCTTGCCACAGACAACCCTCCAGAAGCAGAGAATGGTGCAACAGTCTGCCAGGCATTAATTAATTGCTAAGCTTTTCATGGCAAGAACTCCTCTCCTGGCTTGAGCTGTACTGAGTACAGCAACCACTCTTTAGATACCATTTCTGTGGCCTTTTTGACAAAGGATCATTAAAAAAACTAAATGGAAAAAGAAACACTAGCTATCCATACTTCATGGAAAGCATAAGGAGTTTTGACTGAAGAATAGCACAATACTATTTACCACAGCAGATACTGTCCTGGCTAGCTGCCACTGGTCACTAAGCAGAAAATGTTAGGATTACAACCGTGCCTTGGGGCCTGGTCCATACAATATGAGGAAAATGTGTTCCCATTTACACAGCCAGGACAACGCATTTACAAGGAAATGAATGCAGAAGAGATATCAGACACCAGGGAAAAACTGGCAAGTGATAGGATTTGCAAAGCATTGGTACAAAGTGACCTGGGAGGTGACCTCCTCTGTCCAAGAGATTAAGGCCCTGGAGACAGCAAAGCTGTTAGCTGTGACATGTAAATGACCTTACCAGAGTAAAGCTCTAGACTAGTAGCCTCCTGAGACTCCTCCTAACTCTGTGTACAGCTCCTACACATTATCTCCTTATCTCACCATATTTGTGACCAATTTACGGTGTTCACTTCTGGGCTCCCTAGTACAAGAGAGGTATGGACATACTGGAGAGAGTCCAGCAAAGGGCCACCAGGACAATTAAGGGACTGGAGCATCTCTCCTAGAAGGAAAGGCTGAAAGAACTGAGACTGTTCAGCCTGCAGAAGAGAAGGCTTGCGGGGGAGGGGGGAGTGTCATCAGTATATGCAAGTATCCGAAGGGAAATCTGTCTGAAAGCAGACAGAGCCAGGCTCTTTTTAGTGGTGCCCAGTGCCAGGACAAGAGGCAACGGGCACAGACTGGAACACAGAAAGCTCTGTCTGAAAATAGGAAACACTTTTTCACTGCAAGGGTGACTGAGCACTGGAACAGGTTGCCCAGAGTTTGCAGTCTCCATCCTTGGAAATGTGCAAAAGCTGCCTGGACACAGTCCTGGAAACCTGCTCTAGGTGGTCCTGCTTGAGCAGGGGGGTTAGAGAAGGTGACCTCCAGAGGTCCCTTCCTACCTCAACCATTCTGTGATTTCAGATTATATCTGCTAAGCCCCAAGTCTTAACCCATAGTACTCACTGCCAACCATCGCCTCTTCTGAAACAGAAAGATGCTGCATCGGATTACTCTGCTGGGAATGATCTTGCTCATCTTCTTGCTGGATTGCAGGGGTTTTTGGAGTCATTCTGTCAACATGCTCACAATCAAGAATTAAGTCCTCAGAATACCTTTGGGTCCTTCCCTCATTTGTGCCCATACTGGATAGCAGACCCACCAACCTTGCTTCCTTTTGAGCTGCATCAGAAACCCTGCTTTTCTGTGCTGAAGTTTTTGAATCTGATAGCTGTGGTTCAAGAGCAGAAAGCTTATTTTGGCTCTGTTCATCAAACTGAGGCTGAACGAAGAGCTCTGTGTTACTCAGCATGATTTCCGCATCACTTGTCAGCATGGCTGTTTGAATCCCAGATGCTGTTTGTGAGTCCACAAGACAGTGCTGTGCTGTTTAAAGTTTTAAAAGAAGTTTTATGTGAAAAATGTTCAAGGTCATAGGGACACAAATTTATTACCAGGACTCGCAGAATCCAAAATTTAATTAATTCAACCAAATTTTATTAATTATCCTGTATCACCACACTTCAGTGCCCCAACTTTCTCTACCAAACCGTCTTCCCAGTACCCACAGTTATGAACACAATCCCAAACAATTCCTGTGGTATAAATCACCAAACTGGGTGGAGCACACATTTAAGTACATAGAATCAAAGCAACTACAGAGGCAGAGCCTCATTCTAATCTTGCCTCCCAAATTACACTGGATTTCTGTGAACATGCTAGTAGCCTTTAAATCCTAAAATACAGACCACACTTCAGTAACTGCTTCTAAAAGCCACCTTATACAAGGCACTCCCTCCCAAAGCAGAAGTAACAACACAAAAGAAACCTTTTCTCTTCAGCATGTTCTGTTCCACTCCTCCTTCAAAAGCTTCCATGTCAATAGCTTTGCGATTTTTTGGCCTCCGGAGCAAGCCTCTCTTTTCAACAGTGTCTGGTGGGATCAAGGAACCAACAGATATACGAAGAGACCTGTAAAAAGAGGAGGGAATAAATAATTTTCCAAACTTACACACTCCCCTTTTACCCTCAGATTATAGCATGGTGCCACTAACAGTGAGACATTTCACAAATCCCTTAGCTAGGAGGAATTTCCCAAAAACACCCTTGAAGATTACATGCCAGTCTACTTTAAACAAATAGTTTAATTTCATGATATCACCTAACATCAGGATATTGTATCACAGAGATCACGAAACAGAATGTTTTACAGCCTCCTACCTTTAGAGGGCTGCAACAATATATCTGACAAAATGTTCAGGAATTTTAAAAATTTTAAGTAACAAAAAAAAGGGAAAACAAATGTTTGAGGTGTCCTCTAGATGATGGAGGGGTAGTAGGAGGACTTCAGAACAAGTCTAAGAAGCCGCTTATAGTATAAGTATTCACAGTAAAGTACAGCCACCAGCACACAACTTTTTTGAGATGGGAGCTAAGATAGCAACATGTAAACCACAGGAAAAGATGTATCTCAATGTACATATTTTACACCCTGAATAGACTGACCATGCTCAGCTACCTCCTGTCCCTCTCCCTATGCAGCCCAATGAAAAACAGGATTCAGAGGATTCATAGATAGGAAGCACAGAATGCAGCCCTATGAATCGCCTCACATGAGACCATGAGCAAGGGCTGCAGCAAGAAAGGAGAAATAAATTGCTAATCATGGCTAGGACCATTAGCAAAGTACAAGGGCAACACAGGAAAAGTTCTTTCACTTCAAGTCCATAAAAGTTGGACTAAAAACTGCATAGATGCAATTGATGTCATGAGTAAATTAACAGGAAGAGATAATACTCAATTGTGTACTGATATTGCTGAAAACATGAGAATGAAAGGAAAAAAGGAATGATCCCAAGTCAAAAGAGAAGCAGTAATAGCAATGCAAGCTAGACCAATCTGGGCATACAGTGCAAAGCAATAATTTCTGAAAATCATGGAATGCTTTAGGTTGGAAGGGACCTTTAAAGGCCATCTAGCCCAACCCCTCTAAGTAGGGAAAGGCTCCCTTTAAGTACAGAAAG
>VZTL01010845.1:0-21949 GCA_013400535.1 Scopus umbretta
CCCTCCCAAAATCTTGCCCATCCTCAGCCTACTGACCTTTGGCATGAGGGTGTGTGTGGAGAGATGACCTTGATGCTATGTGAGCATTGCTCAGCAATAACTAAAACTTCGGCGTGTTATCAACATTGTTGTAGTCACAAATCTAAAACACAGCACCACACAAGGTGCTGTGAAGAACATTAACTCCATTGCAGCCAGACCCACTACAGAGGCCTACAGAAAACTAAATATTCTTAAGCAACAGATTTGACTATTCTATAAAAAACTAAACTACATACTGAGTCAGTATATTTTTCCAGTTACAATATTTGATGGTGAGGTCCATTTTTTTAATGAGTAACTTCTTTTGAAGGTGTGGTAGGAGAGCTTTTTTTGTTATACTTCACTGATCTTTTTTTCTCATATTATGAAAGGAAAATTAATGTTTGAGAATTTCTTTTATTTTTGTGAGTAGAACAAGTTAAATATCCTTGGTTTTGCTTTCTCATTTTTTTAATTATATAGAGAAAATTGTTTTATGCCTTCAGAAAGCAGAGAAGCTGTAAATGTTTTCTTCATGTACTCCTAACTGCATTTTTTTTTGCTATTTATGCAATTTTTTGCACTAGCAAGACAATAGTGCTGGCTACTGAAATGGAAAAAAAAATAATCATGTTATGATTTCCTCTTGAGAGTAGACGATGACTGGAGCATTAACTGTAAGGTACGGTTGTAAGGTATAGACTGGTTAACCCCATACCAACCATATTTGAATTATCACATCAGCTTTTAGCTACAAAACTAGTCAAGTGTCTGAATGACTCTAACAGTACTTAACTGTCTCAAAAAAGCAACTGCCAATTACTTTATTTACTGACAATGAAACATCCAACAAATTCTGGTAGTCGGTTGAGATGATCTTCTATTGCCTCTAGACAGTCCAAACAGTGCGCAATATGAACATTACCTTGGGGTTGTTTTGTTATGTTGTGGGGTTTTCTACCTAGCTACGTAAAGCGCACAACTAATGGGGACATTGAGATTATCCTACGTTAATACGCTTTGGTAGTGTTTCTTTTCATGTCTTTATCTGAAAAAAACAAGGAAACAGATGTCTGATCACCTAATGTTAAAAATAGGAACACAACTTAGTCTTCTGCTGTATCAGAGATTTCTGGAAAAAAGTGATTATTTCTAAGGTTGAGCAAAATCAAGGCAGTTAACTCAAAACTGGATGCACACCTTTTTTGAATCAGGTCCGAAGATTTTATTTCCTTTCCCTCCAACGTCATTTAAAGGAATGCAGCTGAAAACACGGCTTTCTGGTAAGGGCACTTGCACCACCTTAAATGTGTAAATTACTGGTGCCCTGTGATTCAGCAAAACATGTTAGAGTGATCAAAGACATAAAGCCATCCTTGTTTGCTGATGTTTTTAAGCACATGCTTAAAACCAAGCAGATTCCAGAGTACTTCACAAAATACATTTGGGCTTTGTGCTCCACTGCTTTGACAAATGGAGAACGTAATCGAATAAATGATGTAAGAGACATCTTTTTTACTGCCTCCTTTCCTCTGTGACTAAGAAGAGAACCTGAGATCTTCCTAGTATCAGTCCCCCACAAGTTGGGAAGAAGTAGAAATGTTGCAAGGGTAACAGCTGCTGCTGACAAGAACACATACCTGTCATGCACCATAATGACCCAACCCAAACTGTTGCAAGACAAGAAATGTGAGGAAAAAAAAAAAATATACATATGTTACTTATTTTCATATCATTGTTTGAACTGAAAATTAGGTAAATGGAGTTCATTCATCCAAAGTCTTCATGCTTTTCCTATCTCATTAGCTCCATGGCCCAGACAAATGATAAATGCTTGTAATATTGCTGTATTTTAAGTGCATGCTAGAGACTGGAAATGCATTGAACAGACTGTTCAAGAAACTGTATTGTTCTTGTTCATTGTCATTAGTGGCCCATGTATTTTGATTCTTGTGAGGTAATGACATATAATAACAAAAGTTATTTTCAAATCTTACTACAGATCTTTTGCTCAGCTCATTTCTATGGGAGATAATCACATCTATTGAGATAATGCACCAGATGTTATTCAGGGAATGACTATCAATTTGAACCAATATCTGTAAAATAATCTATTTTTCAAATGTAAATTGCTTTCTCTACATGCCCTTTTCTTTCCAGCATAACCACCCTATAAAACTCTGCCTTTCTAGTGCATAATTCCTTGACACTGCAAAGAATCAACCAAGAATTTCACTGGTACCTGTCTGTTGTTCCCTTTTCGGCCCATGACACATTGCTTTTATCCACTCTGGCAGAATATATTTTACTTCTGCAAACATTCATAAAGGGAAAGTACAGAGATTCTACATCATGATCCCTTACACCTTGAATACAGAATTGCTTTTGCTATAACTTAGAGTAAGTCTGTCTTTTTTACCAGGTATCAGATATAACAGAACTTCATTTGACTCCATCAACCTTCCAAAAACTCATCTTATCTGAAAGTGGGTCTTGCTCTTTCACATGCACCACAGAAAATGCATTGAGGAGTCTTCTATTCATTTCAACACTTCTTCTGTCCTCCATCATTAGTTCAAATGCATTTCAGACTGACTTTTCTGGGATAGAGATTTTTTATGTTAATACCTAGTCTAGTCTGGAAGGGACTCAATTCTGGCCACACAGAAGTAACACAAAACTAACAGCTAGATTTTAAGTCTGTGTGACAACACTAAAATCAGGTGGGGCTAAGAGCTCGATAGAAGATACACGGCTACTGTATTTAAACACAAGCACACTAAGAATACATCTCCATTCCTCTACAAATCTGCTGAAGTGTAAGACCAGTGCTTCTCACATGGATGGAGGGATGGAGGCCTCTGTTCCATTTCCATCATATGAACTACTGGAAGTATATATTGCACTGCTTTCATAGGACATTCCTTCTAGTACTGAAGTACCACAGCCACTGAGAAGAAATTTTCTCTAAGAAAACCAGGCATTTGATGCATAGGACTCTCCACCACAATGCTTCAATGTCATTTAAAATGCATCTCTTCCTTTACCTTTTTCTCTACAATTATCTTCAGTGTCCTGAAAGTAACAATCTTTTGTAATTTTCTAAAGTCCAGCTAGGATGAAAAAGTGAATACCTGAATATCTCAGAGGTTACTTTAAAAATTCCAAGCCCATATTTTTGCCTGCATGGCCACTGACCATGGAAACATGGATAAAATATGCCTTAAGTTAAAAAAATATGAAAAAAAAGTCAGTAACAGTATTGTAGCACATTATTGTTGTCATTGTCTCACAGATTTGGAGACAATTGCTTCATTTTCTGTTGCCCACTTCAGTTCTAATGTCAAGACTGGGAACACTTTAAAAAAGTCATCTGATTTTACCTAGCAAGCTGTGTGATAGCAGTCATCATTTGCTTTATGTGTTAAGGACAATTCACAATTATAAACAACATATATCACAGTAGAACCATTAAATCCCTCTGTTCATTCAAAGACATAGTTTGTGGTTCAGGCTGCTGTCTGTATTTGCAGTACAAGGAGACAACCTTGTAGCACCCTACCTTGCACAGATAACAGGTGTGAAGTTTCTACGGAATAGATTAAATCTAAGAACACGGGGCAGTAGACTGCCAACTGCTAGAGAAGTTCATGCATCCACACCTGAAGTGCTACTGTATCCACTCTAGATATGTATGTCTAGCTGTGTCTAGTGAGTTCATGTGAGCTTACAGGTCTTGCAATTAATATATTCTGAAGGCAGTAGAGAAATACCATCGGTCTCTTCAAAGAGGCTATCTTATCTCAGAGGACTGGTGCTTTAATGATAGCAAGAGCTTGAAAAAAAAAGCCCTTTAAGTTTGTCCTCTGCTGCCAAAGGATAGGACAAGTGAGTATACAATCATTGTTAATGCTGTATTTCTTTGATCTAATTTTTTGGTGAGAAATTAAAGAAATTCTACAGTACTAATTCATTCCCTGCAAGTGAAATGCTGGGAAATCCTAAAAATAATCTCCTCTGCAAGAAAAGAAAAAGACAGTGGATATAATTTTATTCAAGTGAATCATAGCTCCTTTAAAGCAAAAATGTATAGGTCGAAATACACTGTTGGTGGACAACAAGATGAATATGAGTCAGCAATGTGCCGCTGCAGCAACAAAGGCAAATCACATCCTGGGCTGCATCTGCAGGGACATTACTAGCAGACATAGAGATGTGATCATCCCACTCAGTGCTTGTCATGCCACACCTGGAGTTCTTAAATTGTGGTACCCACAATTCAAGGAAGAAGCAGAAAGACAGGAGAGGGTCCAAAGGAGGCCCATGAAGATGATCAAAAGCCTGGAGAACCTGCCTTGTGAGCATATATTGGAGTTACGTCATTTCTCCCTGGAGAAGCGAAGGCTCAGGGGGACTTCTACATAGTGTCCCAGTAGTTATAGGGCAGCTACAAAGACTATGGAGGCTCTCTCTTCACAAGGAGCTACGTGGATGAGACAAGGGGCAATGGGTACAAGTTGCACTGGGAGAGGTTTCATCTCAACATAAGGAAGACATTTTTATAGTAAGAACAATCATTCACTGGAACAACCTCCCCATCCCTGGAGGTTTTCAAGATGTGATTGGACAGGGTGCTAGAAAATCTCATCTAGGCTCACTTTCCCACAAAGGGTTGGACCAGATGATCTTTTGCGGTCCCTTCCAACCTGGGCTGTTCTGTGATTCCGTGCTTCTCTGATATATGTATAAAGCAAAATTCTAAATACAGCATATTTTTTCTACAATGAGCAAATCCAAGACTTATTGAGATATGTAGTTCAATTTATAATGCAAATAGTAACTAGAAATGAAACCCAGGAATATGTGAAACATTGTTTTCAAAGCAAAATATGAACACTGGACATAGGCAATTAAGCATTCCCAGTGTTTTCCAGCTGAATATGCAAATTTGACATTCAAATCAGACTTCTAAAAAAAACCTCACTCAAGCAAAAACACTACAAACATAAGCAGTCCAAAGTTTAAGCCTTTTTGCTCTAACTTTAATTACTTCACCATAATTTCAGTTAAGGGCAAGGCACTGTAGTAGGTTATCATTTTGCTCCTCCCAACTGTTTCAAAAGTACAGTTTCCCCTGACAAAACATGTAGTGGATGGAATTTTTAGATAGAGAATTTACAGCAGAGTAGCATGCAGAGAATTAATTATTGCGAGGAGCAGGAAGGCACTTTAAGGTGACAGTATTGTTTGCATAGTAGGTCTGCCTGTTGCAAACTAAGGGTAACTGCTGAACTGGCTTAATAAATTACATACGTTTTTCAGTAGCTAAAGATAAGCACGCAGCAGGTTCTGGAAGAAAGGGGTCAAAAGGCTGATTATATGAAGTAAAACCCCCAAAATGTTATGGGATACACTGTTAAAATTTGCATTTACCAACACAGATATACACCGCTACTTAACGCAGATTTACAGGACAAAGGAAGCTAATAATGTGTAATTCAGGGCCACAGGGCTTTTAGGGCTGGAGGACTTGATGTGCCTCTTCCCTCTCACATGCTGCTGTGCAGCTCCTCGGTTAAGACTGGGTCCCAAGTTTGGATTTAGCATTGTCAGTGGATGGTGTAAGTTCCTGCCCCATTCAGATACAGTTTGTTCCATTGTTTGCAATTTCAGTGTTCTGCCCTACGATAAGATTTTGTAATATTACATTATAAGGGCATAGATTATTAACACAATTGAACAAAAGGCATCATAGTCCTCTACAACACTTTAGCTCTGCTTCAGGACTCCAGGCTAAACTGGAACTGTGGTAGGGATTAGGTCTTGGAATGGACCACAGTGAAAGATCTGTGTTGTCACTCCAAGGCAACATTTTTTAACCTTTAGGTATTGGACATGTATACATAAGTGAATAATACCAGAATATGCTTATTAGATTTAAAGTGGGAAAGGACCAGAAGAGGTGATACTAGTTGAGGAGACAAAGTTGTACTGCTTTCTAGATTAAACAAGCTGGCAGAGAGGGAAAGGGAGCACAGTGAAATAGAAGATCAGACTGTGTCCACTACACCTCTGGATGCTATGAAATGAAAATCGAACCTAATTGCAAAGGGTCTAAGCCAAAGTCTAGTGAAGGCAACCTCTTTTATTGGGAGGGTGGGGTTGGTCAGACTGAAAATTCTCCTTGGCTGATTTAAACTACCTTTGGTGTTAAGTGGCTGCAGAACAAGTTCAGCCAAGGACATCATTAGGGCTAGGAAGAAACCTAAAGAGAATAGCAGAAAAACATTAGCATATCAGGAAGTCTCTTTTTATATGTTCATACACACACACATTGTGTGTGTCTATATAAATAAAGGTCCATTGGATGTTGCTAGCATTTGCAGTAAACCACAAATACCGCTATGAAGATATTGCTGCCCATGCGCACCTTGGCACTGTTGATCCATCCCCTTCACACACTGTGTCTCCTTCTCTTTTGTTTTTTCTGCAATTTTATCAGTTCTAGAAAATGGGCAGTACTCTTATTAAGTGTCTTGAATCCAAAAGTCTATTTGATAGTCATCACAGGCTTGATGTGCAGCAGTCTTTGTCAAGAACCATAGTGATCTTTACATAAACAGGCTGACCTTTGTAACTGGTATTTTGTCCGAGTGGGGTGAAGGTAGGAGGGGGACAGAAGAGGAGCCTGTGCTACTTGTTGCTGTAAAAGAAAGTGTATTCTGAGGCAGAGAGGCAAGATGGCATGTTTTTAAAACTGCATAATGAATCATACATATGCCTACATATTAAACAGCTACTACACTTGAAATGGACACTGTATTTTTTTCTTCACTAACCGTAACATCCTTCCTTCACTCCTTTTCTTCCCTCCTCTCTAAAGAAAAAGACAACAAAAACCAAAGCAGCCTAAATCATTGCTAACATCAGACCACTCCCCAGTTCTTTAGTATAAACATGATTAAACATGCTGACAGGAACAAAACAATGTCATGCCAGAGGAATCTTGTGTTTCTGCAGTTGCTGAACCTCTCACAAAAGGTTCTGGAAACATAAAACTGCCAGACTGGCAAATGTACATGAACACTTCACAACAGTGCTTAGGGAGATAATTGAGAGAAGACAAAAACGTTCTTGATCAAAAAGCTCAACAGAAATCACAGCCTTTTTTGAAGACCGCATGTAGCACAATGGACAAGCACTGGTGTAATACTGGTGGTCACGCCATATTGTCCAACGTATACATCATACAGTCTATACGGTAACTGCTTACTGATCCTGGGAAGCATAGTGTGAACACAGCCAGGCTACCTTACCCACATGCAGGGATGCCAAAGCTTCTCATTGATCTGCAGGCTGTTACCTGACATGGACTGACTTTCAGTTTACTCGTACCAGGCTCCCAGCCTAACTACACATCGGGAAATACGGTTTTATTAACCAGAAAGGCGCGTGTCTGCTTATAGCACCGACGTAGGAGAGGGAGCGGGGGGCGGGGCGGACGCCCAGCTCCATGACTGCTGGCGCTGCCTCCCCCTCCCACGCGTACCTTGAAATTCAGCACACACTCTGGAACCACGATGCGAGGAAAAGGGAGAATTTTTTTTTCTCCACCGAGCCAGCTCGTGATTTCCATACAGAGAGCCTACAAGCGCCGGGAAGGCGGGGATGAAGGGGGGCTGCTTCGCTCACCCGGGGCAGGGAGGGGGGCACGGCTGATTAACAGGAACATTTCCGCCCATCCCTCTCCCCCCGCCACGCAGAGGTTTATCGCCACTATGTCCGCCTCCCCGCCTCGCTCCAAGCAGCCGGTTCCCCACACAAGGGCCCCCGCAGCCGCCGCCTTTCCTGCCGGGGACGGAGCGCGGCCCCTGGCCGGGACGGGGAGGATGCGGCGGCCACAGCCGGGCGAGCAGGCGTGCGCCGGAGGGAGACCCAGCTCCGGGGGGACCTGTNTTTGGCAAAACCCCTCTCCTCCTGCCTGCCGTTGAGATCCCACAATTTGTTATTCTTTCCTTGAGGATCGCTAACATCGCCACCAAAAAAACCACCCCAGCCCCAGCAAATCCTATCCCTCCCCGCAACTCGCTATTCAGATTTCCTTCCCTCTCTCCTCCTCTCCCCACAATTCCCCCCCTCCCCTTGGGTCTTGAGCCTCCCTCTCCCCTACACACACACACACACACACACACGCAGAAGCAGGCACGGTGTGAATGGTTTGTTATACTTGCTGCTGTGCCACACAGGACTGCTGATGGTTTCCAAAGTCCCACCATGCAAAACCCTCCTCTAGCTTGAAGCCGAAGATCATGGACTATATNAAAAAAATCTGAAACAAAGGCTTGGCTGAGGGTAGGGGGAGAGGCTGGGAGCGGGAGTCTTCTTACCCGGTCGATACCGCCGCTGTGGCTCGCTGGATTGCGGGTGGAGGAGGACGAGGAGGAGGAGCGGGTGCCGCGCCACCCAGCAGCCNAGGCACGGTGTGAATGGTTTGTTATACTTGCTGCTGTGCCACACAGGACTGCTGATGGTTTCCAAAGTCCCACCATGCAAAACCCTCCTCTAGCTTGAAGCCGAAGATCATGGACTATATGCTTGGAGTCGGGATGCATTTTGCTCGCAGCCGCTTCGCTTCCTGCAATTTCACCCGGTAAGTAGGTTTTATTTCGCGTTCAGATTGCTTATTTTCAACAAAAAGGGCATTTCAAAAATAAGGAAAATAAAAGAAAAAATCAACGTCTCAATTGTCTTGCCTTGCTTCTGAACCTTTCAGTAGCTCGGTGGGCTCCACTTTCTGAACTCGAAGAAATTAGGAAGCACCAACCCTGTTTGCCCACATCCATTCCGTATGTTAGTCACCAGTCTTGGCGCTAAGTTGCAGTCCTCACTGCAGTCTCACTCGCAGTGTCTTTACTGTTCCACTGCTTATTCATCACATTTTATTAATATTTTCATCGGGCACTGTACCTGCTACATTCTTCTAGTTTAACCCTTGCAGATACAGCTGTTCGCATGGATGCTGGCAAGGCTCAGTATTTCCCCCCGAGTAAGAGGATGGACAGAAACCGCTGGTGGTTACGGGAGGCGGCAGAGTGTCTAAAGGGGAAGTCTGCGTGGGGAGATAAGGTGGAAAAGTTCATTACTCTTTCTCATCCCCTGAAGAAGCTTGGAATGGAGTGGGGGTGGGCCAGTACCCTCCAGAAGGGATAGGAAAGGATTTCCAGACCTAATTACACCTGTCCTGTCGCTGGTGTCAGCGCGCCGGGGTGCGCAGGAAGGGGAGGCTGGGCGGGCTGCGGGGGGAGCAGCCTGCGCCTGCAGCCGCCGCCTGCTGCCGGCTCTCGCTTCACGCCCTGTCTGCGTTTCTGAATCCCATCGCCCCTGCCGTTTTTATTTATTAGCATTTTCGGCAATGCTTCTTTTTTTTTTTGGCTGGCCCGAGGAGCGCCGGATGGGAGCGAGGCGTCGCCTTCACAAAACGTGCGCTCACATATATATATACCTGCCGCCTTTTGAAGCGTAGAATATCTTTTGAATCAAGTATGGGTTTCTTTACTTTGAAAGAAAAATACAGAAGAGGACCAAGGGAAATAAACACTTTTAGTAAAAAAAAGGCCAAGTGCCTTCAGAGTGCAATTTGTGGCTAATACTTCCAGTATTTCTGTATCTCTAATTGGCAGCAGAGATCCACCCACATTCAACAGCAGAAGGTAGGGAGGGAACATGTTACTTCTCACGGGGAGGTATTGACTGGGCTCCATTTAACTCTGTCATTTGGTGTGCAGGATAAGTGTGTGTGTGCGCAGTCACGTCTCCAAAGCAGTACATGCAGAGATCACAAGCAAGGTGCTAAACGCTTGCAAGCAGGTAGAGATGCCAGTGAGAAATACACGAAATCTGAATGTACTACCTGGTGGCAAGCAGAGGGTGGAAAGGATCAATGCCCCCTTCAATACTGTGCTCCTGAGAGTGCTCCCCGTCCCGTCCCCCGCCCCCCCCTCCCCCCANCTGAGGGAATAACTCGCTGGAGGAATAGCTCACCCGGTGAGCATCATCTCGCTGTGCTAGTTAAATGATAGCGCTCTGCAGAAGAGATTTATGTGCCTCTCAGCAAAGTATTTCCCGGGTTTAAGAGCACTCCATATTCCCTCTGTGCCGACGGGGCTGGGAGATGGCAGGACACAGGACTGAGGGCAGCAGAGTTGTTTAGATCACAGTCACTGTGATGGATGGCAGGAAAACGGTGCCTGGGCAGTAAAAATGACATGGGTTGGACCGGGTGGCGTTTCAATGCTCAGCAGAAGGCGGGGGGTGGACGGACACACACCAAACCCTTTGCATACAAACATAAAATAAATCAATACAATTAATGTAGGCTTAGCGGGCGATTGCAACAAGCAAGCGTGAGGCACGCTTAATAGAGAAGATTCCCATTAGCCTTGGTTCATTTCCAGCGTTCAGCACTCCCAGACCAGAAGATACCCTCTACTCACATTGGGCTCGATGACTCAGAAAAAAAGTAGGAATGCCAGGCAGCAGCCTGGAGGGTTTTTTTGCTTTGCTCTGGTTGGTTCTTCTCCTTTTTGTACGAAAGACTGGTAATACATAAATACCTCCCGAGCCCTGTGGCCCATTGCCGAGGGAATCGTCCCAAGCAGCCCTTTCCTCTTCATTTAGGTGTCCAGCCGCCCTGCTCATCTGTGTCTGGCTTCACTGTCAAGGATTACCTCCACCTCCTCTGCTGCCTTTATCTCCCCAAAAGGGCTTGGGGACTCCCGTGGTGGTGGTGGTGGGGTAGCAGCAGGAGGGGCTCTGGGCTGGGAGGGACCTCGGGCTGGCAGGCCTCCAGCCGCAGGAGGAGAGGGTAGCTTGCTCTTTCTGCTGCCTCACCTGCCACTTTGTAGGGGAAGGAGAAATCAAGCCTCCAGGGGAGCGGGTGCCTGCTCCGCTCCAGCCCAGAAGCACCCATCTGTGCAGTCGTGCCACGGCTGCTCGCAGTGGGGAGGGAGAGAGGCCTGACCATAGCGAGTTAATCAAGGGTTGCAGGGTGCTCCAAGCATGAGTCCTGCGTGCGCCTTGTAGATGCACTAACCAGTTCTAGGCAACAGAAGCATGAACTGTACGTAGCATGGTGTAAAAAGTGAGGTAAAGAAAATAGAGTCTAAACTGTCACAGTATATTGGAAGGCAGGAGACCTGCTTTTTTGGGCCACGATTTCTGTCCTACTTAGAGACCATCATTTGTTTAAGAAGGTAAGGGCTTTGTTACCAGCAACCTGTATTGTGGTTCACTTCCAAATTCAAGTGCATTCTCTATGTGCCTTTCATTAAGTGTTAAATTGTGTAGCACAGAGAGTGGGAAGAAAGGGGAATATGGTATGATTTATTTTTTGGGAATTTTTTTTAAAGACTACATCAGTTTCAAATTGTAATGGTTTCTTTTAGAGATTAAGCAAGTGTATGCACGTCAAGTAAAGTAAATTAATGACCGGCAGAAAAATGTAGCATGTGATAAGTGAAGGACATTCTATTGTAGCATCAAAATCAGTCATGGACCCATATCGAATGAAGGCAAATATGAGATAGACCTGATTTTGAAAAAAAGTATGTAGAGTAATTCAGAGGCATGTATCTGACAAGCAGGTCTGACAGAAGAAACAGAATAACTTCTCTCCTAGAAAAACCCATATCTATATTTAAATACGGCATCAGAAAAGAATGTTATAAAAAGAAGTGAAGTCAAAACCTTACAGAGTCTGTATTTTCAAAGATGAGTGACTCTGACATGTTAAGCGTACAGAGATAGAGTGGTCCTACTTACATTTACAAGATAGAAGAAATAACTTTGGAGGAGCAATCCATTTAGTTATCAGACTTCACATGCTGCTGTCAATGCTCAACTTCAACTGTACAAGGAGTTACTCATTTTAAACAGGTGCTCTATCAGCATAAGACATAGCTTTGAGAATAGAAACATTTGATGTGTATCTCTTCCTCTCTGTATCTAAGCGTAGCAACAGATCTGTAGTCTTAGATGCTGTTGCAGTGCTGTCTAATTATCACAGTTCCATAAAGAAACTACCTACAAATTCTTGCCTCTTTAAATCACATACCTAATTTAAGCGGGAGAGAAAATAAATAAAAAAAAAGATCTGTTATATTTTCAGTAAGCTGATCCACCTTCAGTGAGAGCTAACTGCCCCAACAGATGCTGAGTTCACCAGAGTTGCTGTGTTTGGGGTGCTTGTTCGTGAAATGCTGAAACACATTGAGTGAAAACGTTAACTAGGAAACATGAAAACAAGCAGCTGAATGTTTTACAGATCTTGCTGCAGAAGGCAGCATATGTACAACAAGCCAACAAAACAACCTGAAGATTTTTGAGTTATGTAATCACCCCATCTCCTTCTCTCCCATTTTTTCTACTACTGTCTGAATTGTGAAGAATTAATTATAGAAGTCTACTCATTGTTTACACCGATGTGTATCTGAAAAGTTATTTCTTTAGTCACATAGATTGCAGTGACTTTTCACTCCTCTTAATCCCGGGTAAAGACAATGAATTATGGGACTAAAGTATTTTACTTCATTTGGATTAATTTGAAATTAAGTAATCGTATCTGACTATGTTCAGTCTAAGAAATTTCTTGCTTGAGATGCAACACCTATTGAAAACAAAAGAAAGCTCTTTTTACCAGCAAGCTTGCTTCTTCAGCAATTTTTGAAAATCTAAATGAAAAATGGGAAGATCAATCAATTTACTTAAGTTTTTGCTTAGAAGAAAAAAGGAGTGGTAGGAAGTATTAGAAGATACTTTCTGGAAACATTAAGTTTTCTAGCTGTCATGTATGTCTAGAGCAGCCCTTTCTTATTCCGCCCAAAGCTTTGTCTCTCCTCAAAATCAGAAGTAGACTGATTTTTTTTTTTTTTTCCTCTCCTGAAACACTAGTAATCTCATATGTGAGCAAAATCACCAGAAATAGTATTTTGGGTCTACTTGTCAAAATGCCTTTCAGAAAGGTCGCGTTAAAGAAAACTGTCCTGTTAGACTGCTGCAGGTAGTAACTTACAGCTTGTAATTTTATGGGGAAGTTATCTCACTCTTCTTCTTGATCTCATCCTATACCCTTGTAAAAGAGAGCATCTTTTAAAAATAAAATTGCAACCACATTCTCTTTGCAGCATTATTTTCCTATTGTTCAATATGACTGCTGTTCAGTGAGGGCCTGGCCTTGCACAATTAAAGGAGATCAGAGCATTGCTATTAACTCCACTGAAAGCAAGATCAATTTCCAAGATAATAGTTTGGAACCAAAATGAACTTCAGATTTAGGAAAAAAAAAAGTGAGCATCATGAAGTTACATGCTGTATACTGAGCAGCGTAATGCTTTGCATATCTTGAGTCAAATAGCATTAAAATACTAAAGAGCTGAAGGATTTTTAACTTGATCTTATGTTGTTTTAGGTCTCGGTCCACTATAGTCATTGATAAATAAACATTTTTCTGTATGAAGTTGAGGAACATTAAAAGAGCTCCATTTTCTGAAGTGTCCCACTGAGCTGCAGGTGTTCAATACCTTGCAACTCAAGTCATCATACTGCTGAAAAGTGTAATGTGGATAATTCTGTCTCCTAGCTCTGAAATTAATAATTTATACGTACCACAGTAAGTGTGTATACATAAACACAGTTTGTATATGCATATGCATACATAGATATAAATATGTATGACATGCACTACACATATCCACCCATTCATCCCTCTACACACATGGTATGTATAATTACTCTTTTGCCCTGACTCACACCATGTGATCGATTATTTAGCACAGTCATTTTCCCGTCTCCCACTGAAAGTCCCCACTTGCTCTATGTGCCACAAAATAACACGCTGACTAGAGGAAAGAAGGACACACTCTGCCATGTCGAAGCTTTTAAAGTTTAACTAATGAGCCTCTCACAAAGGCCACAGATTTTGTTTCACCTTCAAAAGAAGATTGACTAGGCAATATATGCTGTTAGCTAAATTAAGATTATTAAACTCTAGTGATTTCTCTTATAATGAGGTGAGATCTTAAGGCTTGTCAGTCAGATACCTTTGCTGTAGCCGTCACATTAATGGTGATTAGAAAATTCTGCTAATTTGCAATAACACCTTCACTGCCACATCTACCAGCACTTGATTAATGAGAAAAGTGGTTTCTAAGGTATTTAATATACATTGCCAAGTAAAGGACTTAAATCTGGGGAATCAGAGCACTACTCTATACCCTTAATCCCATATTATTCATGACTACTGAGAACTCTGTAGAGCTAATTTAGCTCTTTCAGTACTTACAAATTTATTGGAAATAACAAAAACACCGGGTTAACTGAACACGGATGACCACTCCAGAGTCAAATGGGATTATTAAAATCCATTATACATTCCTTCTTCATCTTTTTTTTTTTGTTTGGTTGGTTTTTTTGTTTCTCTGTTTGAAATCTCTATTTCTAAGGAGGCTTAACATCACTGGTGAAAAATACTGCTGCACTTTGAAAAATGGTATTGTGGATTGAGGTGGCAGCCCAACAGTATATTTTTAATTAGCTATTTTTTACCTGAAACATTATTGTTCCCTATTCATTAGCAGTTTGGAGGACAGACAGAACAAATATTTACTACAACAAAATTTTATCTTGAATAATATTGTTTGGGTTTTTTGTACTTAATGTGCGACCCTAGAGGTTACAATTGCTGAATTTTGAAGATGAAATTTTACATACATGTAGTTTATTGATATATATATGTGTACTTTAGCATCTTGACAGGGATCATATTAGCACTTGTCTTTACTTACAGGAAAGATTTAAAACACTGCAAGCAGAATGACAGGATTCAATTTTTTTGTTCTTCCATCCTGAACTGCCAGCTGATCTACAGAGCAGAGCTAATACCCACCTCTTTTTCTCAAGAATGTGTAGATGCTCAGCATTTCTTGGATTAATCACCTCATTCCTTAGTTTTGTACCCACATTTCTAATGAAGATGCTTGTTTATGTAAAGCAGCAATGTTTATGCAAGCGGAGACTCATCCTGCTGCCAACCTCTGGAGACTATGAATTTATTTCACGTAGAGACATTAATTGGTGATATTCTCTTTTTTTAATCACTGTTCCTGTGGGTTATGAATCTGACTCATTGGCTTAAAAAATTAAAGCTTTAGTAACTTACTAAGTACCCTTTAAGATATCTGTTAGCATACTTTTATTAGATTGATTCACAGTAGTTGAAGAGACAGTAGTGGCTTTTTTGAAAGGTACTTTTATTTATAAAGCAGCTTAATTTCTTCATACTGGTTTGTCTTGGCTAGGCAAAATCTAGAACATTTTCTTTTTCTCACTCTTTCTGGAGGAGAAAAAAGCTATAATAAACAAAACCTATCATCCTCACACTTAGAGAGACTGCAGTGATCTGTAATCTCTAATAAACAGACTGTGTCTCTCGTGCTGAAAAGATATTCACAGAAAGTTTAAAGCTCTTCAGTATTAGCTTAGCACCTTTCTACTCAATCAGAACATGTTTTCTATGAGCTACAACAAGAAATAGTGACAGTTTTGTGCTAATGTGGTTTTAGACTATCACGTAGCTAAATTAAAACAGTTGGAAGATTGTAATTTATGATGAGACTCAAAAGCCCAGACTTTCTCTCCTTGTAACATGAGGTTCACAAGAAAGACATCTTTTAGCAGACAGAATTTTTTTCTCTCTAATTTTGTAATTTCTTCTAAATTTGTCAAAAATCAAGACTTACGGGGAAGCTTTGGTGTTATATTTATATGAGAGAGCAGGCTGCCCAGTACACATGACATAATTATTACTTGTACAATCAAGCTTTGTGTATTATCCATCCTGAGATACAATTAGGTCCAGACTGGCTTGCTGAAGCTTGAATCTTTGCTCAGTCAGCCATAAAGTCCCTGTTCTCACTGTAAAAAATTAATAGCTATAACATGAACATTTAAGAGGATCTGGCTGCTGCCCATATACTGTTTACCAGTTTAGAATGTTGCAGCAAAGGGATTCATGAAAAGTTTATGGTAGGATCAGATGTAGAGCCATGATCTCTTGAATCCTCTAGGAGTCTTGTCTAGGGAGCTTGCACAACAGGTTACAAGTTGTTTCTGATGGGGGGACAGCGGTGATATGAGGGTTTTGGTTTTTTTTTTCCTGCTAGCATAAATAGGTTGAAGCTTGGGAACCTGAAAGGAGTTTTAACCATCCATTTACACCAGCTGAAAACCAGCTCCATCATCTGTGAAATCAGCTGTAAAATATACTATGAGCTCTGGAGCACTTTTTTTTTTTCTGAAAGACATAAGAAGAGCACAAAACAAAAGCATTACCATTGTATTAGATATCAATGTTAAGAAATAAAATATATAAAATCACCCATTCTTATTGCAATATATCTGGAAAAGTGCAGTGAAAGAAAAATATCATGCCCTTAGGTGTTGATGGAGATTATTTCTAACTACGGGTCTAAATCGTAACCACTCATTTTCACATGGAAAATAAAATCAAGATGAGTACAAATCCTTGATCCAATATCACTTAGCTAAAATTACAGGGCTATTTCTCACACCTGAGCCAGAGTTCGTAAACTGAAAAATTCATTCTTAGAAATCAAAACACATTATTTTTTTGATAACATTTTGAAACATGAACAGGATTACGGATTAGATTAGGTAATATCTGAGGGGATGGAAGCACATGAAACTAGGCTGTAAGCTGGATTTTGTAAATATGTCCTCATTACAGAGGATAGAGTTCATTGCTTCTTTGGCCCTCTTCTTCAAACTGGAGAACAGTTACACACCATTATTTTTTCTATTCATTATTGTACAAACAATATGAGCACTTCAGCAGCATCAAAGAAACTTCTTTTTTTTGTCTGAGACTGACAATTCCTTTCCTCTCCATCCTTTTCTGAACATTTGTTGCAGAATCTCCAGAAACAGAAGTTTTAAGTCACAACAAAAATAGTTAGCCACTCTGTTAATAGAATTAATATCTTCTGTTTTATTTTATGAAATTTTTGTCATCCAATGATTTGAAAGTACTCTATAGCTATTAATTGTTCAGGCTTCATACATACCCTTCTTTCCTGATATTTTGAATAGAGACTATAGTTAAAGAAGATTAGGGAACTTGTCAATGATTATACAGTAAAATCAGAGCTATACTTCAAGGTAACCCTGCTCTGAGTACTCTCCTTCCTCTAGAAACTGAATCTTCTTCAGCTCAACAATGCCTTTGTGAGCAAAATTTCCTCCCACCCCATCTCAGTGTAACCTGATATGACTTCTTCTGCATTAGAGAATAATCAGTTGTATTTGGATTGGTCCTCACACTTGAAAACCTAGAACTAAAGCCTTGGTGTGCAACCTGTAAATAGCTGCTTCCTCCCATTCTAGATGGCAACAACTGAAACAGCTCTGGGTTTTAAAACTAGTAGAAGGATGAAATGAAACAGGTAAGAGCTGTTTGTTATTCTGACATTGTTTACTGGGTATAGCTAACTTATATATGTCTTAGTATGCATGCTCTCTTCATAGCCAACTGATACTTAGCTGATAAATTGGGCTAGAAAACTGACTGGGGACTAACAGTTATGGGTGAAAAGGAGATCTACTACTAGAACTATTACCTCCTGACTTTCCAGTGATAGTTTAATATTTAATTTTAGGGTTACTCTTTGCAAATCCTAAAGACCTACTTCATTGCCATTAAAACATACCCAATGAGATATAGCAGCAGAGAATATTGAACATTTTAAAGTTAAGCATTGAGTTTTTAAAAAATCCAATAAGCCAGAATGCAAGTTTCTAAATATCTGTCTCCAGTTAGGATCTTCTACAAACTCACATGCTCCAGTATGCAAAATTATATGTCACAGTGATACATGTCAGCCTGTGCCTGAGGAAATACTGGACCCGAAAATTTCCCTACACTGTTCTTTTTCTTTTCCTGTAGTACAGATCTCAGACTTGTTCAAAGAGAGCTTGTTCTGTTTCCATTCCAACTCTTTTCAAACCATCAGATGTTTTAACTGAAAATTTCTTGATGTTTTGGGAGAATGCTTAGCAGAATTTGTGCATTGGAAGAGTGACCTAAGATTGAAATGTTACACACAGTTCTACATGCAAAGATTTTTTGCATGTGGGACAGTCCATGTGCACTTGTGGATTTGGAAAGATGAAGATTTAATCCCCTATGAACTTTTATGATTGCTAAAGCACAGTCATCCATGCTGGAGCAGGTTTAAAGCTCTCGAAGCAGCAGGTTTTACTGTGGCTTCGTGGCATCCTGGATGTTGGTCAACTGAAACCCAGGACTTGCTCAGGGTCCTCCTTAGCCACAGCAGAAATTAACTTTGTGTTAGCTCATTGTGTGACTGAGGGATGTTATCTGCCAAGGACTTAGGTACTAGCCCCCATTTAAAGATGAGGAACTGGAACACCATGAAGACTGGGTGGCTTTCTCTCTTGCTGTTATGCACCTACACAATTCATGTTTGAGGCATCCAGATGCCTCACGTACTTTCATAAACCACGTGCTCTGCCTTCATGTGGTCAAGGAGTATAGCTCTTCCTGACTCAGGAGCCCAGAATGAAGGCTAAAGCAGCCAGTGTCTGCAGCCAAGCCAGGCGCTGAGCTGTGACACAGTGACCTCCAGGCAAGGAGGCGTGCGGTCAGGCCTAAGGTCCAGCCAGGGAGGCCAAGCACTGCTGCGGGGGCTGGGCAGTCCTACCAGCACCACCCAGACAGGGACTGAAAGTCCAGGAGCCCCTGGTCAGCCCCCAAGGGTGGGTGGAGGCCCCAGGTGAGGCTAGTTGGGGCCATTGAGGCCCGTCTTTGCACTCAGGGCCCTGACAGCTAATTTATTCCCCTCAGTGTGCTCCCTACTGGAACAGATTCACTCGTTAAGGTAGAAAGACTGAAATTGCAATCTGGGGATGCTGCCCTATGTCATCAGCTAAAACACATAAGGATCTGTTTGCACAGGAGGATGAACTTAGATTAACAGATTGAAAAAGCACCTGAGGGAATTTATACATCATGATCTGGGCAGCAAAGGAAAAAAATTAAGTCTTTTACAAATATCAGGCATTAAAACCATTACCTTAGTACACCTGACAGTCAGTGCCTACTCTGAGGGCTAAGGAGACCAGCACTAGCCGTACTGGGATGCATGCGAGTACATCCAATTAAAGACTCATAGGCACTTGCAGGAGTGAAATTCTGCAGGGACAGAGCAAACACCTAGACATGTTTTATGGGCAATAGCTGTAACCTACTGCAATCAACTCTCACTTTTCAGACAGACCTGATGACGGCTGCAGAGGTTGAGCTGACATATGCTCTCCCTTTCTGTTGGTGCGTTTTATTTTTGCTCCTCTTCTCTGAAGGCTGGGATGAGGAAAAAATAGCAGGTTTGCTTTAAAAAAAAATCAGATATCCTCTTTGTTCTCTGTTTCAGCTTTTGGGGCCATAGTTACAGGGGTCTTGTCCTTGTCTCACACAGAGAAGAGAGAAGAAAGCTGAAATCCAGCAGTGGATGAAGCTCTATTTGAACAAAGAAAAGGTGTTTCTTTAGGGTGCATGTAGTCAAAGAAGATACCAGGACTTGATATGAGGACCCCACTTATTTTTAAGCCTGGAATGTAAAACGCACTTAAGGATGTTAGACATAGAATTATTTTCTCCTTTCAGATTTGAACATACCTGCTTTTGAGTCTCTGCTGAGGACAGTTCCTAGGTCAGGACTTATTGTAGCTCACAATGAATAACAGAGAACAAGCTGATTCAACCCCCCATCACTGAAAATCATCATTAACAAGTATATTTTGTCTGTCCAGATGCCTTCTACTTCTTGCACAATGGCACAAGCTGTACCCTGCAGCTTGTGTGTGTCAGACCTGGTGGCAGGGAGAGCTCTCCATTCTTTAACTCCTCAAGCTCCTTTGTTCTACCAAATGTACATGCTGGCCCTCTTGTTACTGCACCAGCCTTCCGGTGGTTCTCAAAATGCGTGAAAACTAACCACTGTCAAACAGCTGCCCATGAGCATAGGATAGAGTAGCCCACCTTAGATCATGAGTCCTTTTGCTATCCTTCAGGAAGTTCAGCTTGGGAGAGTTTATTCTGTGGATTTGGCATCTTTCTCTGAAGAACAGAATTTGCGTGGTGGCTGAGAGCAGAGCAGAGCACAACTGAGATGCTTGTTTGCTCTTTTTTGTTATACCCTCTTCCTCTGTAGCTGATACTGGCTGCAGCACTTTCTGCTCTTTTCTTCCACAGCACATCATCAACTTCATGGTTGTTTCATTTACACTGGACTGTCTGAGAATTTCAAGGACATGTGCCTCCCCCGGTCTCATTCATTTAAAGTTGTTAACGTGAAAAATTGCTTTTTGGGAAAAAAAAAAAAATCACTGATTGTAACACAAGAGTTCTTATGAGTAGATCCTGTAATGCTTTACAAAGGTGGACAACATGATCATCGCATTTCAGATGAGGAAGTGAAAGCAGAGAGAAGTAAAATGATAAACCCAGGGTCTTATAGCAGATAAGAGTAATCTCTGAGACTCAGGCTATAGCTTTATTCTTTATGTAAAATTTATTTCAATTTTTCAGTGTCAAAATACCTTTGAAAAAACAATGGTCCTGACTTGTCTTGCCTTCTGTGAGCTTCACCGTTTTCCATCCAGCTGCAGTTAACAAAATTTTGCTTCTTGCCATTGATTCAAAGTTGAAGTCACCGGTAGCATTCCTGAGAAATTTGTGTAATAGGAAACAAAGAATCTACTTCATTCCTGGTTTCCGTGATGTGCAATCTAAAAGAAATATCAAGTGTACCCTGTTATACCTAGTATTGTACTTCATCAAAAGTAGTAACTTTGAAATCCCTAAGGCTTATAAGTGAATGGAGGGATGGAGTACCAAATACCTCATAAATTACAAATTTAAATAAATATTAAATAATAAATTACTCATAAACCTACAAAAAGACTTGGTTGTATTCCTCCCATCTGTTCTCAGGTTTTTTCTTTGTTTGCTTGTTTGTTTTTAAAGGGATATACACTTATTAATTATTATTTTGATTAGTTCAAAGAAATCTAGGCTCTGTATTTTGCATAAAAGTCCACCATCTTAGAGACATTAAGGTTTCTAACATTTGCAGAGAGATGAACATAGTGTTTTCCAATAAGTTACTTATTACTTTCCTTTGAAAGGACATATCTGAGAACAACAATCTTAAATTTTTCTTTCATCATTATGGGAAGTTACAGACAGGAGAATTCTACTTCAACATAGAGGATTCTCTTCTTTCCATGGAGAGCTGGGATGTTTCAGCGTTTTCATGGAATTCTAGTGAGCATAAAATCCAAAGGGCTTCAGAGACATCCTGATCTGCATTTCCACTGTCAGAAGATCTCTGTGAGAAGCAAAGAGAAAGAGGGAATGATGGAGGCAAGGCTCTGCTCATTTCTGTGATGCTGGCAGTGATTGCAAGGGCATTGTACCATGTGCAACAGAGGAGAGGGCATCTCAGACTAAGGCCACAGCACCTCCCAGACTTGTGTAATAGAGAAAAGTATTAAAAAAAACCCTGATCTTATTAAAAAATCTGTACATTTAGTGTACAGTTATTTTATTTTGATTCTTGAAAACCCCAGGTGTAGATGTGGCTCCAAAAAGCTACTGATGATGCCTTATATCAACTTTATTGACTCTTATATAAAAAGCTACTCTTCTGGTGAACCAGTAGGCAGCAATCCATTAACTAGCTATATCTCCACTGCATATATCTCTACTGCATACTACCTCCTTTGTTTTATACATGACTCTCACCTTTTAGGAAAAAAAAAAAAAAAAGGTTGC
>VZTL01010848.1:0-81427 GCA_013400535.1 Scopus umbretta
GGTTAAACCACAACACATCTCCACTGATGTGATGCCAAACAGAGGATTGACCTGTCTTTGATAACAATCAGTGTTTTCTTCTTGTTGGAAATGTCAAACTATAACTTTCCAACACTTCTGACATCTGTGCTGTGGAAAACAATGAAGATCCCAATATTTCTCCTTTTACAGGGCAAAAACAAAAGGTCTGAAATTCCTGTGGGAGATTCAGCTCTGCACCTCACCCACTCAGTGCTCTGATCTGCTCCCCAGGGCCAGATGGGTAGCACGGCTATGGCTGATGCTGCAATAAATTTAATCACCAGTGGTAGAAGTAATCTCAGCTCCAGCAGCAGCCTTCTGGGTGCTTGTCTTTGCAATCTCTCCCAAGTTTTATTGAAATGCCCATTTATTATTCTCATTATCAGTTTTTACAGAATTAAATTCCAATTTAATTTTAATAATATTTCAGTTATGATTTGACTGTTTATCTTAGTTTTAATAATTATATAACTAGCAATCAGCCTGTTGCCCATGTGTCCCATGCAGACCTCCCCTCTGGTGCTCTTTGTACAAGCTCAGGGCTCAGCCATCATAAGACTATGAGAAGGCAATAAAAGATCTCCCTGTTCTCCACATGCAGCTCCCAGACATTGGCTTCAGTGGACCTGCTCAGTGTGCTATGCAAACAAATGAAGGCACTGTCAGAGCAAAAATCTGACAGACCCAAGAGGAAGTCTCTACCCCGCCTAGGATGTTCTTCTCCTACATCAATACCTCACAGGGTCCCTCTTCGTCAGTCTGTTTATTTTCCCTTCCCTAATTAATATTCCTGGTGTCCTCGGCTCAGCAGACAAAGCTGCACATTCAAGTAGCTCCAGCAAATATGACTCATCCCAGAAGGGGTGGCTGGCATGACTCAGTGGAAGGGCCAGCAGAATTTTTGAAGATGCAGACTGGGCTTTTAGTAATGCAAACTTCAAAGGGAACCAAAGGCACATCTGTTCAAGGTGGCACCAGGTCATGAGTCAATCACATATTAGCTGTAGACACAGATTATGTATTAGGGTTTCTTGTCACTCACGGCTACTTTTGGGTTGGATGATTTCCCATCTGCAATGCAAAGCATAGGAGTCCTTCTGCTTCGAAGGCTTGGACAACCTTGGGAAGCTTGTGCTAAGATGCTGGGGTGCTTGGTAGGTCTTAGGAGGATGTATGGTGCCTCTGCCTATGTGGAAAATGGGTCAGCTGATTCCTTGTAGTCAACATTTGGATATGCTGATCCTCTTGGAGGCTCAGTCTAGATGGGTTGACCACTGTGCCCTGCAGTGTTGGTGCTTATCAGCTTCTTCATGAAACTGGCCATTGAACATCATGTTTAATGTGGGCAAATGCTTCCCATCCCACCCCATGTAGGCAAAGCACCATGCACAGGGCAGCACAGGGCCAAATCCTGTATAGACACTGTATAGACCTGTCTGGTCTCCAGCTGAGAGGTTTGTGCCACCAGATATTTTCCCAGTACAGACTGCTCATGGTTCAGTGCCCATGTCTCTTGTCCAAACCATCCAGAGCTGCAGCAAAAGTCTCTAAGGTCTAGGGAGACCTTAGATACAGGTGTTCCTGAGATATCAGTGGATTAGTTGTGCTGCCAAAGGAAATCCTTCTGGTCAGTATCCACATCTACCTCTGGGTGATGACTGCAACCCCCTCTTCTGCTGGTGGAGCTGCTCAGCACCATTTGAATGTACTGCCTGACACCAGACCCTCTGCCAGACGGCTTCTGGTGCCTTTGCTGGCTCCAAGCTCCTGAAAAACGTGTATTGAGAGCACGAGGACTCACGTGTCAGTGAAGGGTTTGCTTCATGGATGCACCAACTGAGCAATTTCTGGTCCTGGGGCATGGGAGCCTATTACACCTGGAAAATCCGGGGCTGGATTTTAGATGGAGACACTTTCTTTTAGCTTCAGGCCAGGTAACAAGAGGTGAGGAGATGCCAGATGGTCTGGCCAGAGTGGCTCAGCCATGCGAGGGTAAGCCTGGAGAAAGAAGAGAAGCATTCCAAATCCCAGCTCAACAGTCAAACCCTGATCAGGAGATTCAGTGCCTAGCCATAGGGTGTGGGGGCTTTAAAAAATGCTTTTCAGATGAGCCAACAGCCAAAATCCCTTAGTGAGGACTTCAGTTCCCAGGTACCTTAATGCTAAGAAAACGGTGTTTCACTGGCTGCTGGCTAGCTGAACTGTGCTGACACTCACAGTGCCACATCAGAGCAGCATTTGCTTTTCCTAACCTTCCCAGTGAGGGTTAATGTGTGAGGAGCCCCAGAAGGGCTCAGAGCAGGAGCAAAAGTGTCAGACAGGTTGGTCTTGTTCATGCTTTGGTTGGAGATGTGGCTGGCCCTAGGCTGATGCAACCTTGGAAACAGCTGGAAGGGCAAATGGGGCTGGGCAGCTCTTAGATAGCTTCTCATTGTGTGCATGAGTTTCTGGCAGAAACCAGGAGGACTTTGAGGAAAGGACCCTAAAGGGCAAAGCAAGGAAGTCTCTAAAGCCATAGGCTGTTGCCATTAGAGAGGTCGGGAGGTGGGGAGCACAGCAGGCAGACCAGAGAGAGCTCTGGGGGTTACTTGAGTTGTGACTTGTCTCATCTTCTGTGGTGTCACCTACCCAAGGGAGATCCTCAAGGATGGCTTTGTTCATGGTGGAGAGAGGCCTCAGCCATGAGCACTGTCTGGTCTTGGGGTTTGCCTCACCATGAGTGAGTGCATAAAGCTCTTCAAGCTGAAGCACTGACACTCATCATGGCCAGACGGCATCATTCTTTGGACTTGTCCAATCAGGGCTTTAGCGAGGGCACAGGCATGTGACTTTTTAAAATAAATCAATAAATAAATTTTATTAAGTCTTCTCTGCCAGCCCTAGTGACCAGAGAGCAGCACTTGAGCTGGTATACTCATGGAGGGGGCTGAGTGCCTGTGGTGCTTCCAAGGCGTCATCAAACTGCCTCCAGCATGCACAGGATCAAGCATCAGCAGCTGGTGCTGACATTTGAGTTAAGCCCGCCCTGATCAGTGTCTTGCTGCTGTTCTGTGGTTTGAGCCACAGATGATTTCATTGCCTGCAGCTTCGGCAGGCTCCTTTTCTCCTGTTGAAATGACCTGTTTCTCAGTGGACATCTGCAAAGTCTGCACATTTCCTTCTCTTTTGTGTTTCATTTTTCTACGCTTTTTTAATTCTGCAGAAAGGCAGTATAAAAATGTCAGATCTTGTTATGTGGCAGCAGCTTCCATTTGTTTTTGGATTTTGCTCTTTGGGGATTATTTTCTGGGAGAAGGAGAAACACAGCTGTTATTGCGTGGTGGATGTGCCAGGTTTTAATAAGGCTTCATTGTCAGTAGAGTGATGAAACTTTTTCTTTGCCAACAACCAGTGACACAACCTGTGTAGCTCCAACAAAAGCTCTGAGATGAAGTGGGCTGCTGTTTCCTGTGGGAAGGCGGGTAAATCTGTGCTCCCTGCTGCAGGCATTGAGCACATTGCCTTCTAGTGTTGTTTGGGTGTTGCTCTGGAGGTTTTGAACCTTTCCTTTCCCAGTCTTTCCTTCAGTAGTTTCATTTGTGTCTCTGCAGGATGGATGACATTCAGCTTTGTAAAGAAATCAGCCGGCTGAAAAAGGACCTTCAAAAACTCATAGCCCTTCCAGGTAAGGCTTTGTAAACCTTCAGAAAGCTGCAATCAGCAGAAAGGTTTCCATGAAGTACAAGAAACTCTTCAACAGCTCCCACCCCAGGATGGTCCCAGAGACACTGCTGCTGCAGGCAGTACATGAGCATCAAGAAACATGGCTCCTTGGGTCTGACCTGACATCTTTATTGAGAGCTTTGCTGCTTGCAGTGCCACCAGGGAGTCCTTATCCAGGCCTGGGGTGAAAGGCAAAGGAAACAGAAAAGGAGAAAAAACATGAGTCCTTTGAGGAAGAGCGTGGGTCTGGTATAGGAGGAGGACAGGAGTTGAGTGATGTGGAAATGAATGCCAACACAGTGGGACGTGCCATGTTCACCTAGGAGGATCCCCAAACAAGTTGAGAGAACAAGCAGGGGACATTGTCAGACCACAGCGTGAAGGGGCCCATTTGGAGGTAGCAGGAGGGGGGATGCCTTCAAAGGCCTCAAGAACATGACAAGCAATGAATTCTTGCTGTGGCCATGTCAGAAATGTGTGTCAGTGATGGGGCAGATGGCAGCAGTTGCCAGGGAAGGATTCCTGGTTGCAGGATGGGTGCTAGGAGGATGTCATGCCAAAGGGGGTCAGTGATGTCCCCAATTTAGGTGAATTCATCATTCAGGATTTTGAAAAGAGGCAAATAGTCCAGGGCAATGTATGTGAAAACTTCAGTATAAAACTTCAAAAAATTAACTCTATCCCAGCTGAAATCAGGACAGGGGGAAACACTGCTTTTATCCCTCCTCCTTACCATGACCAGTGATCCTCCATGTCCCTGTCACAGCCAGAGCCACCCTTGACCCTTCACAGCCCAGGAAAGGCCAAACCTTGGCTTGCTAAAGGATCCCCCTCAGCCAAAATATTTGAATGAAAGCACACACCAGACAGCTCAGGGTTTGAATGAGAATGAGCAAGAAAGGTTTCCCCACAAGCTGTGTCCATCACTGTTCATGACGCTATGCCTCTTCCTAAGACATCTTCATTCAGCCCCCAGTAAGGGCTTTACCTGTGTTTTCAGAACCAGATGAGACACATATCCCTGCTTGTTTGTACTCATCCAAGCATTAAGATCTGGACCACCATAAGTGCCTCTCTGAAGATGCTGCACTCACTAAGACCAACAAGTGTGTAGCAGGGGGCGATGCCTGGATGCCGATAAGGGACAGCTATGCACATGTGTTTCCCAGAGTAGCAGCTCAACTCATCTGCTCTGTACCCAAGGTTGTCCCAAAGCCAAGAGTGGCAAGAAACCTTGACCCTTTCTAATGCCATGGTTTCGCTATGCTGTGTGTGCTTGTGAATCTTCAGCATGCAGTTAGAGCCCAACTGCTGCTTCATATGCAGATCTTGATCAGCTTAATACAACCTGGCTGCATCTAGAGGGAGGTTCAGACAGGGGAGAATTCTGCCATAAAAACAGGAGCTGTTTGCAAAACATAGACCCAAATCTCATGTGGGCTTTTAATTCAAACACCTTCTAGTTCATAAAACAAGACTTGACCTAAACAATGGCTCAGGACCAGAGGCAAACTTGGCCTTTTCTGAAGCTTGAGAAATGTGGCTGGCTTTCCTTCATCTGATTTGGTCTTTCATTTCTAGCCTTTTCAGCATTTCCAGATTCAGCTGAGAGCAGAAATGCTGCTTGCATCAGGGATGATCTTTTTGTCTTCTTTATAACTTAGCTCAAATCAGTCTGTGCTGGAAAAATCCTGTAAATCATTGGTCTTGTGAGACTATAGCAGCACATTGTTCATAAAAATGGGTGTTGAACTTTGGTTCGGATAAAGATTCAAACACATCTCTGCTTACTCAGAGCTCAGCCAGACCTGTGGCTTGAAATCTCACCGATGAAGGTGTCTTTAATAATTCAGAGAGATATTGTGGTCATGATGGACTTTGACATCAGCAAGTCAGAAAAAAAGACGCAGTGTTTATATAGTGGGTATGTTAACTCTGACATGCTCTAACTCAGGAATGCAGATTGTTAATTAACTCCAAATATCTGTTATGTTTATGTACAGCCTGGTGTTTCTGATTTGTATGGCTTCCAAATGACACTGTAAAGTGCTCCTGTTCCCACCAGGCAGGTGGGAGCTGCTGCACAGGGACAGTGCCATTGGCCAGGTGACTTTGCAGTAACTCTTCAAGGTAGAAGACCAGCAACTATGGCCCAGACCTCACTCCAGATCAGCTTTCTCTGTCTGTAAGCTTGAGCTCACTCCCTGCACAAGATCACAGTTGTATGAGAAACCTGTTTGCTGGGGATGTTTCTAACAACATGATGATTATGAGAAGTTCCTCTTACTCAGACCCCTGCAGCAGCACTCTGATCAATACAGAGCAGACTTTAAACTACAAATCAATACATAATTTAGGTAACTGCTGAGACCCAGCCTACAGGGTTTGCCCCATACTGTGAATTTTGCTGCACTTTTATGTAGCTGAAGGAAAACTGGACATTGATCCATCCTGTGCTGGATTGATTTTGGAGCTGACTGCTGAACGCAGAAATGGTATTAAATAGCAGTAGCACAGGCAGTCATAGTTTCCACCTAAGGCAGCTCTCCATTTATATTTAACACTCCTTAGCCCTATCTCTGTCATCTTCATGTGACCCACTTACCGCTATGTACCAATTTATGTAAGACATGACTTCACAGTGATGTGAGAATTTTCAGATCTTCACTAACACACTGCCTGGAGATATGTGGCTCAAGCAGGTCCCACTGTGCTCAGGGTATGTCAGTCTGGGTGTTCAGGTGACAACCGAGACTAACACATTCAAAATAGCCTGGCAGACACTTGTGGTCATCTTTGTTGCTGGGGTGGAAATGGGGCTGATGGTGGTTTGAAAGGTCAGATGTAGAGGATGAGATCACAGGGGCCGTGTTCAGCAAGGGAATAAGGCTACAAGAAACAGTGGATCATATTGGTTTTCATGTCTCTGTATGTATGGGATAAATGGTGATGCGAGGTGCTCCCAACACACCTGGGCATTGTTAATAATACCCTATGCACCTGAATCCCTTGCTGGTTTCTCAGCCACATGGAGGACCTGGCTCAGAGGTCTCTGGACCTGTACCCAGCTCAGGGCCAAGCTGAGGCTGGTTGGGTGTGCTGGCATGGGAAATGCAGGTTAAGCACACCCTAGCTGAAGGATGACACCCAAGTCTGATATTTCTGAGCTTGTTGAGACCTGGTACTCAGCCTCTTCATCAATGCAGGGTGAAGATCCCAGGTGAGCCATGGTCATCTTCCACCAGAAAGGCCATCTTGTTGAGGGGCCCTTCCTCTGCTCTGCAAAACTCAGAGTTGCATCTTGCAGTGCTCAGTCCCATGAAAATTTTGGGGAGAAGCTAAAACTTCAAAGATTGATGACCCCAGACCTGTTTCCTCCTAGCCAGGGTGGTTTGGGATTAAGTTGTTGCTGTATCTGGATTCAGGTGCTTACTTTGGGTTGGCTTTTACCCCCACTCTCACATCTGCTCCCGGGTTGAGCAGAAGCAGAGCAGGCTTGGCCTTGACATGGGCAGGGTGGCCCCTGCTGGTGTGTTAAATATGTTCCCTGTGCTGCAGAGAATGAGAAGTCCAACGAGGAGAAGCAGAGGGAAGAGGAGCTGGTACAACAGATACACAAGCTGGTGGAAACACGGGATTTCCTGGTGGACGATGTGGAGTTTGAGAGGCTCAGGTAGCTGTGTGCAATTTATTCTTTGCACTGAGGACAGTGCAGTCTGTCCTCTGGTCTGTATCATGCCTTGCGAATTGGCCCTGAATGCCTTGCTGTTCCTTTCCTGAGCCCTAGCCAATCTCTTTGTCACAGGGAAAGGGAAGAAGACAAGGAAATGGCAGAGTTCCTGCAAAGTAAGCTCTCCAAAAGCTACCTCCAGAAAGCAAGTAGGTGATTGATGAGTTTTATTCCTTGCATTGAACCTCCCTGGCAGTTTCTCCCCTTTCCTAAGCACTCTGTCCCTAAGATTTCATTGGTCTGCATGGGGCTAGCTTACCTGGAGGCCATCTGCTGCTGGATGAGAGTGTGGAGAAATGGCAAGTGGGGGATGCTGGTTCTTGAGATCACATTGTAGAAACATACCTAATTGGTACAGATGTTATGCTTCCATTTCCCGCCTGGCATTTCCCAGCCAGCATGTCCTGTGCGAATTGGGACAGGTAGGTGCCCTTTTATGGCTGATGTACTTAATTTGACCCTTTCCAACCAGCTCCTTATACTTCATCACACCATTAGCTAAGGTGACAAGTTGTGGTATCCGTCCAGTCCCCCTTTCTTCATGGCCTCTGATGGCTACTCTCCTCCCTGTGCCTCCATCATTGCTGAAGGAACACCTCCCCCACTGCGGTGGGAGGCATTTCCAGCCTAGGGTCCCTGTGCTTGTGCCTGTAACACACACGGTGATGTGCCTCCTGAATGCAGGAGCTCATGCCCAGCTGTGGGTCTGAAGAGGGTCAGCATCTTAGCCCTGAAAGGAGCTCTAAGAGGAAGTGATGGGCCTGTGCTTTTGTCACCAGACAAATATTGATTCCTCTTTCCATAGATCCTGTCAAAGAGAAGAAAATGACTTCCAGGGGGCAGCAAACCTCCGCACCATACATGACCAAAACAGGCCTCACCCTGCTCAAGGAGTGCTGTGGCTTCACCTGCTCCATCATGTAGGCCAGCCCCCAGCTCCTCTGCACAGGACATGACCATGGTAGTGTACACATCCCAGGAAGCTGGGCCGGGCAAGAGGGTCTTCCTTGGCATGCTGAAACAGTCAAGTGCCTGTGTGGTGAGCACTGATGTCTGGGACATGCACAGCTCCTGGTGCTGCAAGTGTGGGAAGTGAGAGACCACCAGGCTGCAGCCCTGCTCTGGGGGGGTGCCATCGGGGAAAAGTTCTGGAGCCCCACTGAGTCCTGAGAGAGGGTCTGGAAGGGAAGCAGCAGTGGTTGTGGCTGGGAGGAGGATGAGGGGATGGAGGGAGTTGGGTGGAGGGGGAAGAGAGATGGAGGGCATGGAAGAGTGGGGCCACGTGCACTGCAAGTAGTGTACCGCAAGCACCATGGTGTCTCCTTGTAAGCACATACAGGAGGGAGTTGTCAGTCAAATGCTGTGCACACCCAGTGCTCATGGAGTTACACCACCAATGCCTTTGTCTTCTTGTAGCATCTTCTCTGACAACCTAAGAAGCCATCAGGCCTTTCTGTCCTTGAGGGTCCTCACGTGCCTTCTTGCTGACCCTCCTGCCTGCTCCTTTTCAGCAGGTTGCAGTTAAATCACTGGCATCTGCTGACAGCCACAGGTGCCCAACTGTAAAGTGATGTGCCCATTATTTTTAAAACAGAGTTTACTAAGGGCCAGGCTGTGTCAGTTGTGCAGGACTATCCTCTGGCTGCCGAGGGGCAACCAGTCACGTCCCTGTCCATTTGCCAGTGATTCAGGTAATAAGCCCATTTCAAACATTGTCACTTTGTAGAAGTCTTGGGAAGTGGCAGACCCACAGAGAGGTGTTTCTTGCCAGTGCAGCCTGGTGTGGACTTTCCTACCTTACCCCAGGAGGAGGTTGAAGTGACCAGGCTCACAGAGGTGGGTGGTTGGATCCCCACGGGACCAGCTCTGCCTGGCTCAAGCTGCCTTCCTCCTCTTATGTCTGTGCATGACATTGCTCCACAGCACAGGCTGCCAAAATTGGTATCTGTGGGGTGCAAACAAGTCAAGCAAGGCCTAAACAGCTTGGTGTGGGATGGAGCAAAGGCTGAAGTGGTGACAGCTGGTGAGCTGAGTTCAGCTGACAGAGTGTGGTGAGGACACAGGTGAAGCAAGTCACATCTGAGATGACGTTATAACTATAAGGATGTGCTTTAATAAACTGGAATTGAAATTCTGGGCTCCAACACCACAAAACTCAGTCCAGACCTTACAGCTCATCACAGGGCAAGGAGGTGAAACCACCCACCCACTCAACTCCCACCTCCCTCCATGCCTGGGCTTCACCAAGTAGGTGACAAGCTTGGCCAAAGCTGAGTGCTAGGTCATGACTGACAGAATGTGTGACAAGCACTGTGTAAGAGGAAGATGATGGTAATGGAGGCCCTGTGGGTTGTAGTCTCCGTGGGAGGATGCATCTTATCTTTAATATTGCTGGAGACTTCCATTGTGGCAGGTGGCTTGACACCCAAAAGTTAGCCTCATTGGCATTAGGCACTCTATAAGGCAGGGTTGACTCTCTAGCCACTGGAGAAGGGAGGCACCAAGGGGATCCCATGGCTGCAACCCATGATTTCCTATCTCTTGCCTTTCCTCCCCAGGTCTCCAGCCAGAGTCCACAATCTGCTCTCCTCTGAGAGTTTCAACTTCCCGTCATTGTTCATGCTTCCCTCTGCAGCACCACCACCGAAGAGAATTCCCAAGCAGGCTGGTGCAAGCTTGAATGATGGCATGTGTCCTTGGTGCCACATCAACGGTCATCCCCTCCATGACATCAACAAACACCAGATTCCACCCGAACTCAGCTTGGAAGAGGTGTGTGCAGCAGTGGCAAGTGATTCCATGACAAAGAGGACTGGTGCAGTCCTTCACCTGGACAGAGTAATAAAAAAAAGCACTGGGAGCTAATGTTTGGAGAACATTGTGCTCCATCATCCAAGACATGCTGTGGCCACAGATGGTGTCTCATCCTTAGTCTTGTACCACCTGTGAGACTCTATGGGATGATTCCTGAGGACTCATGGTGGGGAATGTCTCCGGTCTGGGTTTCATTGTGCTTGTATCAGGTTTATTGCAAGATGCTCTATGGCTATGGGTAGAGCTGAGCAAAGTGTGAAGGGCAGTTCCCAGAGCCAGCTGAATGAAGGGTTAATTCTTGTGAAGTTATCACCTGAGCACAGACCTGGTTTGTTGAACTACAGGCACATGAGTTGGTTTCCCCACCTCACTGGATTCAGTTTTCAACTCCCAAAACAAGGAGGAAATTAGATAAAACAGAAAAGGAGATAAATTCAGAAGAATAGGGAAACATGCAGAAGGAAATGAAAAGCAAACAGGATTCTGGAAAAGTGGCAGGGGAAGGTGGAGACAGCAGGTGAGAGACACTCTCACTGCCAAAAGGGCATACAGTCCTGCCCTCTAGAGCCCCATGCAGTGCCTCTGGGCTTGACAACATGAACTGGACATAAAGTCCTGTGCAAAAGACTCATGAAACCCTGAGGTCACCCAGAGTCTCAGTTCCTGTTGTCCCTTCTAAGCATCAACCTGTATTGAGGTGGCACAGCCAGAGCTGTTAATGACCATGGCGGCAGGACAGGGGCTCTCTTTCTTGATGGGTGTGAAGGTCTCTCACATCTCCTGCCCTGCACTTCTGCCCTGTAGGCTGCTACGGCTTTACTGGGTGTCCTGGATTGGCCTCCCATTTGGGTGGTTGCCCAAGAGCTCTGGTTGCCCTCTGGCCAAAACGCTGATTCCTCCAGCTCAGTCCTGCTGCATCTTGCTGTAGGGTCTTGAGATGATGTTCCTGCCTGGGTCACTGTCCAGCATGCCCATGCCAGTGAGATGGTCACAAGCCATCTGGCTATTTCCATTGCACCTGGTAGCACATTCATTTTTATAAAACACAATGCAGGTGGGATTCTTTCTACTGCAATGCCCTAAGCATGTCCAAGTTCCTCCTGCATTTCCTTATCAGCACTGCCAGAAAACCCAGTGTGTGGGAACCTTTGCAAAGGGGTTTCCACTCACTTGTCCTTCCTGAGCAATCTCAAGATCCCGTATGGATCTTACCAGCAGTCAGAAAAGTCCACAAACTAAACCAGTCCCTCTGCACACTCACAGTTCAGGGTGCAAGGCCTGAATGGGCCAACATGGCACCTGGTCATCTTTAGCAAACTTGACCCCACTTTGGTTCATGTCACCTCTGAGTTGACTTCAATGGTCTCAGTCTGAAGCCTGCTTCATTTTGTGCTGCTTATTGTTAATGACCTACAGCATCCTACAAACACCACCTGCCAGTTCCTGGTGCTCTCCTCACTTGGGGGAGGCTTCAGTGTGGGTTGGAGGGAGCACCCTGTAGATCAAAGGGGCAAGTTAAGTCACAGAGAGCTCCTCTCTGCTGTGCCAATCCTGTGTGATGGAGTGAGGTGTAGTACACAGTTGGGACTGTTGTCCAAGCAGGGGTGATAGGCCATCATTGGTAGCATCCATCCTGGAGTTGATGGGACAGATTGGGCCAGTCACTCCCTGCTCTTCCAGAAACTGTCCAGTGGCTGCTTTGCTTGGTCACTCTGCAGTCACACACGTAGTGCAATACTGGTGTTTGCTTTGATCCACACAGACCAAAGGCTCAAGATGTAGAAGGCCCCCCTCTCTGTCCTTGCCTTCCCAGGGTCTTCTTGGGAAGGGTAGGTAACAGACAGTTTGTTTGGTTGGACCGAGAGGGAGCCAAAGGCAAGGAAGAGCCCTTGGATTCAACACTTGCTCCCCTAATTCATCCCTACCTCCACCCCACAAGGCCCCAAGACCCAGACTTCATCTGCTGAGCAGTGCTTGGGTAGGCAGGGAGGATGGCTGCAGGGGGATGGACAAGGTCCTGGAGTGTTTTGTTCTGTGTTTGCTGGCTGTGTTTTTGTGGCTGGTCATGGAGAAGGAGACAGGCTGCTGTCCTGGTCATATGATACTATTTGGCCTGTATTTTAACTGATCGCAAAGGTGGGCAGCACACTTTCATGTGCATTGATTTCAACCCAAACAAATAAATGTCTGTTGGAAGCTTGGTTCGTAGATATTTTCCCCACCTAGGAACTTTGCAGAGAGATGTCTCAGGCTGTGTCACAGCAGGGTGGTTGAAGCAGAACAGAAGGAAGATCCTAAAAAGTTGGGCTGGACTTTGGAGTTCTCTGGTATTGCAGGAGTACAGAACAGCTCCTGATGCTGCAGCAAGATATCTAACCCTTCCGTTTCTGGCTCTTGACCTAACATTTCTCTTTTGGGCCAGGCTGAAAAATCTTTGAAAAGGCAACAAACTGCTTCCCTGGGTTAATATGCTTTAATGCTCAGACCCCTGAGCTCTTTTAATATATTTGTTCACTGATAACAGCCTTCTGTCCTCACCAAGCTTCAATGGCAGTGTTATAGAGGGGATGTGGAACATCTCTTCTATATGTGGCACTTTGCTTAATGGAGCACTGAAGGGGGTCTGGCTGCACCATTTCTCCTCTTGGCTCCCTGACTTTCCCTCTCTTGTATCCCACCCCCTAAGTGCTCTCAGGAGGAGGAACAGGACTGGCAGGCCTGCAAACTGTAGGTCTTGTGCTTTTTGGTGTTGTCCCGGTCCTGGGTGATTAAAAAACATATGAGAAGCACCTCATAGCAGACATGCTGGAGAAGACAAGGAGGTGGGAGATGAGTTGAGTAGGTGCAGAGCAGCAGGACAGAGTCTGTGCTTCGCTAGCTCTCATCAGTTGTGTAGGAATAGGGGAGCTTGCAGTCACTCACAGATGCAATGTGCTTTCATGCCAGTGACTGCTCAGAGGGGACCAGGCAACTCTGGCACGTGCATCCTCTCTTGCATCAGGTGGCTGGAAACAGTATGTACAAAACCAATGCACCCAGTTGTGCTTGGTATGCCACGTCCCAGATAAGTGCTAATCATGGGGTTAACAAGCCAGCAATGTCCCTTGAAGACACTGCTGAAGACAGTGGTCAGTGCTAGCACAGAGTCATCCCCATGCCTCCTTGCAGAGTGCCTAAGAGGGGAGGTAACATGTCTCCAGGTGAGAGCATCCTAAGGGAGCTGGACAGTGCCTTTCTGTAGAGCCGTGCTCTGTGTCAGAGCATGTCCCTGTCACTCAGACTGCATGGAGTCCACTCTGCATCTGGCTGCTTTGGGGCATGAGCCCCTCCAGTGGGAATCCCACCATTGGTGCTGGGGCAGAACGGCCCTGCAGAGCACAGGGCGCAGCAGTTAGTACCAGTGTTGCTAGCTCTTGCCAGCACTGATGGAACAGCAGGCTGCTTGGGAGGAAATGTTGACAGTCCAGATTAAACCAGTAACAACATCTCCATGTGCTGGGGATTTTCCATCAACAAGAGGCAAAATAGACTTCAGATTTAGCCAATATTTTAATGATCTCTTCTCTGTGCCAAGAGAAAGAAATCTTACAAAAAAACCCACCCAAACCAAAAACCACAATGCAAACAAATCAAAACCCTGCAATTTCCCAAGGAGAAGGCAGGGTATTAACACAAAGAACTTGTTTATTATACATAGCATCACAGAACTGAAACCCTGTTACTGATTAGGTAATTTTAGTCTTTGCTTCCATATCCCATGGCATCATGAGTCACATTGGTTTCACTTTGCCCAAGAAAGCAAATAGAGCTGGTAGGAACTGCATCTTTGCAATGCTCAGCACACTGGGCTCAGGCAGTGGGGTCCTGCCATCTCCACTGTTGGTGCTGAGGTCCCTGAGCCAGCAGGATGGCTCCAGTAGGCAGGAGAAGGGGAGTATGGTGGATGGTCCAGGAAACCCTGGCAACCCTGATAGTCCCCACTCTAGAGCAAGACTCCAGGACCAGCACAGCTGCATTTTGGCATCTTCTGGCATCTCACAAGTGATGAGAACAGAGCTTGTCTTTCTGCTAGGCTGGGGATGCCTTGGCTAGCTTTCCCTTATCTTAGATGAGAGGATTTCCTTCCTTTCCAGCTCCCTAGAAAAAGGGAAGAGGAAGGATGAAATGAGTTCCACAGGTTGGAGCAGCCAGTGTCTGTCCCCCACACCCCTATAATCCCTGGTTCCCCTTCCAGGCAAGCCTGACCAAGGATCCCTTCATCCCAGTCATGACAGTGTCAGTGCACGCTTGGGGTACCACCTTGTCTCCTTTATCCCATGGGCACCATCTCTTGCCAAGGCTTCTTGAAGAGGCATCTTTAGGGGCTCCTAGTCATGTGAGGAGAGGTGAGAAACTCGGGTTATTTAGACATCTTGTAGCCATCCAAGGCACAACCTCAACTCCATAAGCTGTCCAGAGCCTCTCTAATAGACTTATCTGTACAATGACACTGAATCATTTGGACTGGAAATTCAGAAAGTACTGTTGTGGTGGTCATATCTCTCTGAGTGTGCTGCTGGCTATGAAGACCACTAGACATGGATCAGATAGGAATCAAATCTCCTCTTGAGCAGTCAGAGAAATACCTTCTTGTCATGCCTTCCCACCTGGGAGAAGGCCAAAGACAGCACCTCTTCTTTGTCACCCCTCTCTGCCCTTCCAGCAGCTTGGCTGGGTCTAATCAAAGCTGGTGTTAGCCACAGCTTTGTCCCACCACCCTGCTCATAAAAAAGACACCTGGCAGGTCTCTGGGGATAACTCCTTTCCCCTGATGTGCCCACAGATAGACAACTCTGGGCTCCTGGTTTCTCCCTCCATGAGCTTATCTGCAATCCTTGTGGTGGACAGCCTGACATTGCCTCTTTTCAAGAGCTTGGCCAGCTGGTCAGAAGGTCACAGTGCTGCATCTGAGGAACAATGCCATCTGTCCAGCTCTATGGAGGAAGAAGAGTTAGTTGCAATGCCTCCCAGCAATTTGGGACTTGAGTATGCCTTATTCATGCCTGGGTAAGGACTTTGCATTAGGGGGGATCTGCTATCTTTACTCTGCTGGTGCAGCATGAATGGTGCATAAGAAAAGGCAAAATCTTCCCTGAAGTTTCAGTTGCTGGTCTCTGACTTTCTAAAACAAGGCATTTCACTGTGTGGGGGCATGGATGGGGCCACAGAACCAAGTAGTTCCACCAAATGATGCTGCAGAGCAGCATCCACACATGCTGTGGCTTCATGTTCAGGATGGTGAGGGCTGCTGGGGCTGAGCAGGAACAGACAGGACATCAGGACCAGTCAGGAGCACAGGTCTTCAGCTTGGCCTTCAAGTAGAGCAGTAAGGGACATGCTGAGTGTGATGTGCTGGCTGACAGATGGACACTGCCAGGCCCAGTCTGCTGAATGAAAGGGAGAAAATACATTGAAACAGATCAGAAAGTGCCTGGCTGGACCAATGTGTCTCGTCTTTCTGCCCTGTGCTGAAGGTTCCTCAGAAGAGCTTAGCTCAGGCATCCAGATAAGAGAGAAGTCCCCAAACCGGGCAGCCTACAGTGTCCAAAGGACTTCAGGAAACCTGGCTCAGCAGCCTGTCCTCTCCATAGACCCAGCCTGGAGACAGCCATGCCCTCAGACCATCACTCAGAGAGTGGCAGGCTCAGGGCTGCAGCCCCCCATCTTCCTCAGTGGCAGGGCAGAGCTGCTCCTCTCCCATTAGCTCCCATCAGCTGCCACCAGTGAGATGCATTAAAGTGGGTGAGGGGGTGGCTGTGGCTGGAAGAAGAGGGGACAGCTGAGCCACCTTTCAGGAAATGGTTCTAGTCCCTTTGGATATGTCACTGCCAAGACAAGATGCAAGGGCACAAATGCGCAACATCATCTCTGCTTGCATGAGTCATGAGTTGACTTTTCCAGTGCAGGCAGCAGCTCTTGGGATCATCACCAGTGCCTCTATGAGACATTTGCCAACTTCTGGGACCCCTGAGTGCCTCAGCAAGGTTCACTCTCTCCTGCTTGATTTTTGTCTCTCTTCTGCTACTGTGTATTTGGTCTCACAGAAAAGCAAGGAAGGCCAGCATCCAAAGATGCTGCTGACTGTGGGGCAAAGGCTCTCAGATCCAGCCCCAGCACAGAGGACTGCTGTCTCCAAGGAGCTGACATGCTCCTCATGAGGCCCAGTCCTGGGGCTGAGCACTGGATCACTCCATGCAAACAGAAAGAAATATATTTACTTCCCATAGAGAAATCAGTTTTCACTGGCCTGAAGTGCTCTGTACCACCTGCCTCTCAAGGCCACCTCCACAGTCCCAGCCATAGTGGAGAGCGCAGCCAGGCTGAAGGTGTCTGCTTGCTGGGGAAGGAGGCCCAGGCATGGCAGTAGGAAGGGTATGCCTTTTGGGGTTTCTGGGAAGTTCTTCCCATGCAAGGAAACATGGCAGACGCACAGCCCCCAAATAGGGTCTTTACGAAAGGCCCCATCTTTTTTTCATCCCTCTTATCCCCCTAAGCATCCCCCCAAAACCCACAGCTCCTGTCCCTAAGTCATGGTTCACTCTGCTGATGTGGCAACTAAATACCCCTCCTTCTGGATGGCCAACGGGTAAGGAACCAACATCTTCCCAACTCTGTCTGGGTGACCCTGGGCTCCTTTACACTGTTTCTGCCCCCAGATTGGACATCCTTTCTCCCTTGTACCCTGCGGTCCTTGGAGCAAAGACTGTGTACACACACACCAAGCAGAGCAGAGCCCAGACCACAGTACTGGCTTCATCATGACTTCAATAAGGTATGAATCTGGCCTCAGGCCACAAGAATATGGCTCTTGGCAGATGTCAGCACCATGGGGCTCCCAGCCCACTGCAAGGGGGTGTTAATGTCAGGGTTCTGAAGGCACCCACAGGCTCTGCGGGCACCCACAGGCTCTGCAACTCCTTCCCCACCTGCCAGCAGTCTCGTTGCCTGTGCTCAAGGCCAACCCTGATATGGGACAGCCATGTAATCTGGGATGAGGCTGCTGGAAAAACAGATAAGGTGTGAGAAGGAGCTGTGTGGAGCCTTCACTGGAGCTTCACCTGCTTTGCTCGGGAGCTGCATTTATGCTTAGATCCTTGCCTTTGGTCCTTGTCTTGCAGGTAAGCCTATGCCCAGCCTTGTATCTGGCTAATTCTCAGTTTGTCTTGATGATTTGACTTTCTGGCTCACCTTGGACCTGCCTCATCACTGCAGACTAGCGTGGGAATCACTGGACACAGCTATGAACCTCTCTGCCCTTGCTTACATACCATGGGGCTGCATCCTGTTGGTGAGGATATCCTTGCTGTCACCTTAGCTCCTCCCCTTGAGGATCAGCCCACTCTTGCCCCTCCGTGACAGTTATTATCCCTGCTTTAGAGAGTGAACATAATATAATCATCAAAGTGTAGGCACATGGTGGCTGCATAAAGTTGCAACAGCTTTTACTTTTCCTTGCCAGCTGAAATGCAAACTACCACTCACCTCCCACTGCTGTTGGGATCTATACAGAAGAATACAGGGCACGTCGTGGCCCACACTGCATTTACCTGTCAAGATTTCAGAAAGAAATGAGCTATTCTTCCATATATAGCAGCTGAGAAGCAATTACTACCCTTGTCTCTGCAATGGAGGCTTTCACTGTTATGTTTTCTTCTGCACTGGCATCGCACTGAGGACACTGCACAAGGTCATTTTCTGCTGGTGGATGGTAACTCACTAAGCTTCAATGGCCGAACATGGGTCTGAGCTCAGAGGCTTGAGGGAAACTGGGTTTCGTGCATAAGTTCTTTCTGAGACCTGACCTAACGTACTGTACCTCTAATTGAGTTTATTCCTATGAATTTAAGTTTGCAGAGATAGCAAAAGCAAAGACAGGGTGCATCCTCTGTTCAGACTGGGCACCAAGTGTTCCCACCCTGAATTCATCCTTCCTCTGCTTTCCAAACAAGCAGACAGCACCAGCTCTGGGGTGCATCTGTTTTCCTTGTTGCTCATGAAAGCACAGATTTGGGGAAGGGAGGGGGTTAATCTGTGCCTTCCTCACTCATCAAAGGAAGAGGTCAGGTGACTGAGCAACCCCAGGCATTATAAACATGGACAAACTGGACTCAGACTTTTCTGACGGATGCATTAGCTGAATCCATTGGCTCAGGACATGAGTAACTACTGGAGAGAAGGGAGCAAGAACATGTGATCAATGATATCTTGCCTCAAAATTTGTAAGCTTCCGTCATTGGGTCCTTTGTCCATTAAAAGGTCCTCCCCAAAAGACTCTGAGCCTGGCCAGAACTCCAGTGTGTCTCCAAAGCCATTTTTAGTCCTCTTGTTTTGTATTCATCATGTTAGCCCTCACAATGAACAGCTAAATACTCAGTTCAATAGCTTTGGCTGGTTCATCCTGCACCTATATCCATTCTCCACACTTTCCCTAACAGCTTGAGGGGGAAAGTGAGTTTTAGTACATAGCACATGGCTGTGCAGAGAAATCCACATCCACAGATGTGCTGAGTTTGGTGGTGGAAAATCTGTGAAGCTTTCCTGAAGCACAGTCCCCCCCACCCTGTTGTGACATCCCTCTCAAATATCTCAGAGCTTAGGCTGAGCGGGGGATGTCCAAATGTGAGCACTAGTACTAATCCCTATTTGAGACTATATTCCTGTTCCACTCTGCTCTCCCTATCTTGCACACTTTGCTGGGACACTGTCAACTGCAGCCAGCATCCCGTCTGCCAGAGAAGGCACCCCAATGGCATCTGGGGTGAAGCTGTGGGATGGAGCTGCTCTGATGTTTCCAATCCTCTCAGGAAATGAAGACACACCTCAAAATATTTTGTTATTTTTAATAGTATACAAGGTGTCGGCAACTGTGCAGGACAGAAGAGCCAGAAAGGTATGAAAATCCACTGGTGTGAACTAACCTATGGTGGAGTCTACAATATCTGTAGGGCCCTCTGTCTTCTTCTTTCCCTTCCCACCCTGCTGAGTCTTTGCTGGCAGAGCAGGTCATGTTGGCATGTCCCTTATAGCTCCGTAAGTATAGCTGCTTGTTGGCGGTTCTGCATGTCCTTCTGTTTCACCTCCATAGAGATGTCTTTGAGGTCTTGCATAAACTGCTGAATCTAGGGTAGGGAAGAGCTCAGAGTAGGGATGGGAACAGGAGGTGGAGGGGAACTTGGTGGCCCTTTTGGAGGGAAAATTTCACCAACCAAACTGTGCAGGAGGATAAGGTATTTGCCTTGCTGGATCTGCACCACCAGGATGGGCTTTTGTGGGTGAGTCTGAATTCAGAGCAAGGGTGAATGAAAGCAAATATTGGCCATGGGTTGATCCACATCCCCTGCCCCAGCCTGCCTGGCTCCCACTCCTTCTGCCCCCAACACCCTGCTCCACCTGCTTGGACAAGACAGGTTAGCCACGTGTCCTCTGCCCATTCCCCACACCCAAGAGAGAGCCCTGGTGAAAAGGAAGGTGTCTGTTTGGCACATTGATTTCCCTGGGCTATCCCCTCCCCTTGGGCAGCTGAGGGCCATTACTGATCCTCTTTCTGGGCAGGAAGAAGGGGTCTGGCTTGGGTCTACCATGTTCAGCTGTCTGTGGCTGTCATCCACCGGCACGTTCAGGTTTGCCTTCAGCTGCATGCGCGTGCACTGGAAGAGGTTGAGGATGGCCATCTTGATGGTCCCCAGCTTCAGGGCTTTCTTGGCAGTCATGTTCTGGATGTCAGCCCAGCGAGTCTCCTGAGAGGAGAGGAGAGGAGACATGCAGCATGGGGACATGCCCCAGCAAAGATGCTGCGTCAGCACTGGAGACCCTGGCTTGGAGACCCTAACTTCCACACTCATCTGTTTTGCTAAGAAGAACCTGTCCTTCCCCGGGGCTGTGCTGGATGTGGTTCACCTTGGTGTGGTGGAAGCAGAGCCAGGAATCACCACAGCTGCTCCTTGTTCCAGGAACCTCCCCATCTTTCCGCCAGCTTCTGCAGTCCTTACTCTGGCAGGTCCTCCCTGCAGGCCCCATTTGCACTTCCCACAGCAGGGCTAGCTGATATCCTAGCAGCACGTCCCACTGCCACCCTTCCAGACCAGATGCTTTCCAGCTTTGCCTGATGGGACCCAACTCCTGGAGCCTGGAGTAGCCAATAAGGGAATCTGACAAGGCCCCCTCAGAGTGATGCAAAAGGAGCAGACGCCAAGCAGAGCTGAGGGCATTTCTGCACATTGAGCACTGGCTACACATTGGTGTGCCTCATTACAGCCCAGTCTACCACCAGTTTGGTCACTTTTTGAACCCTGGTGGGCAGATGCTGTGCAAAGGATAAAAACAAATAATAAAAATCAGCAAAACCAACTTCACTCTGAGGCCTGAGCCATGAACAGTGGAGACCATGAGATGTGCCACATTGAAGCCCCATTACAAGGATGATGCTGCAAGGAACAGTGAATGAAAATGAGTATGACCAGGCTAGACAAACCCAACAGGCATGTGGTGGAGTATGCTTGGGTTTTGTGCCAGAAGCCTGGTTAGCTGATATCTTTTGACTATGAGTTCAAACAAGAAGAGAAAGATCATGACAGCTTTGTGAGGGCCTTGTTTTAACACCTGATGTAATCTGCTCCAAACCTAGTCTGTCATTCTTCATTCTATAACCCCTTGGAGGGATGAAATTAGGCATCTCCTCCAACCACAAAGGTTGCTACTGGGCCTTGCCATGACCCCATGGCTTAGGGATGAGCCACCAGCTGGTCTTGACACAGCCAGGCCTTGGAGATCTTCCCCTGACCACCCCACATTTTCTTACCCAAAGGAGGACATCACTTTGAGCCTGGTCAAAACGTAGTTGGAGGTGCATCAGCTCATTTTTGTACTGCAGGATCTCAGCTTCTTTCTCTGCTGTGTACTGGTCCAGGAGCACCTTGGCTTGCTCAGACATTTCCTTGTGCCTCTGTTGTGACTGCAGCAGGTCCTTGTGTATCCTTACCAGTGTCTTGTAGCGCCAAATGACTTCCTGGATTTCCTCAAACTGCAGCACAGAGCTCCTGGTGTTAGTAATCCCCCTGCCCTCCCCTCATCACGATTGCAAGCCTCGTGCTGTTTGGCACCCTGCCCTGACCAGGGACAACACCCCCACCAGGTGAAAGATCTTCCCTTCTTGATGAAACGCTTGCCTCAGTTGGTTTGTGACCATTGCCATATTCCCTGTATGATGACACCTCACTGTGCCAGTCCCAGAGCTGTCACTGCCATAAGCAAGGGGAGATATTGCAGCTCTTCCCCAGGAGGGGGGCAGCTGGGACTGCAGGAGTATCAGCCATGCATGGAATGATGCCCGGGCACCGTTGAGAGAGGGCACAGCTTTTTTGACAACTGCCTGGGTTCCCATTCATGGGCAGCTTTTCATTTCTTCCAAACCATCAATGTGACATGAAACAGTCATGTGAAGGGGTCCACATTCCCCTCAGCCCTGTGCTTTTCCCCGTTCTAACAGTTTTTCTTTGGTTTTCTCAAGCCTTCACCTCCTTTTCTGGTTTTCCTTCCATAACCCTGGTCCCCTTGGCTCACCTTGGTTGCAGGGTACCTCTTCCCCTCCCATCTGAGGTCTCTGGGTTTGACCAAGTATTATGATTTCCCTGGACTTGCCTTATCTGTCTCTCATGTCCAAACTCACCTGTGAGATCTTCACCACATCCTCCAGGTATTTGTTGAAGATGGAGTACTTCTGCACTTTGTTGCAGAGTTTCTGGTGCTTATTTCTCAGGGCTTCCAGTTCCCTCTTAGCTCTCAAAAGCTCACTCTCCTTTTGTATCTTCCTGTCTCTCTCTTTACTGGCTTTCTTCAGAGCTTGGATTCGCATCTTATCATTTTCCTGGTGATGTTTCCCCACCAACACACACACACAGACACACAGAGGGAAAGGAAGGAAAGGGAAGATGGAGCTGGGTCACTCAACAGCACTGGGAGGAGATACCTTCACAGAGATACCAGTACTGGAGCACCACTGGGAGCATTTTCACTTCCTGTTTAACAGGGCCATCCCTCTTGCATTGACCCTTTGGTCTTGGAGACAGGCAGCTGGGACAGCACTCTGATTTTCAGAGCTACTGGTATCTGCTCCTGGAAGACACCTGGATATCACCAGTGGGGACAGGCTGAGACCCTTCATGGGGGTTGTTAGGGGCCCTCAGGAGATCACACAGGACAAGCTCTCTCCTTCCCAAGCCCTACCAGGGCTTTCCACATCTGTGGTACAAAACTCTGTGCCCTGCCAGTCCTGTTCCTCACACTTCCAGGCTCAAGGGAGTCTTGGACAGACATGGTGGCCCAAGACTGTCTCCCCAAGGGAGGGAAGGAGGTGGTGGTGCAGCTTAGGTACATGTCAGCTGAGCTAATCAGGGGCAGGTATACCTTCAAAATCCTCCCAGATTTCTCCATGTAGGTTTTCAGCTGAGCCTCCTTGGTGTGGAGGTCCCTCCATTGGCAGGTTATGACTTTCATCCTCTCCCTGAAGGCCTGGCAACATCAGAGTGAGCATGACATGGCTGCCTGCACCCGGAGCCAGTCATCTGCTCGCTGCTGCCCTCCCAAAAACCACAAGCCCTCCCAACCATGCCCCAGCACCCTCCCTTCTCACCTCTTCCTTCGCCTCCAGAGCCTTCTGCATCAGTCGGGCTTGTTTCTTCTTCTCCTGGAGGCGAATAAATGGAGACAGGGAGTCCTCCTCTGTCAGTCTGAGTTTCCTGCCACAGAAGTTTTCCTCCAGGTTACATGCTGGGTCCAGTACCTTGGCAGGGTATTGGATTGCACCTCACCTGGGTGGGGTCATGCGGTAGAGCAATCCAGCACCGTCTCAGATCCCATCTGGCAACATGGCATCCCCACCCCTCCCCAGAGGGGATCCCACTGACAGAAGAAGAGGGTGTTACAGGGAGAAACAGAGCTGGGGAAGGGAGGTACAAGAGGAGAATGAAGTGGCGGCCATAAGGGATGGGAGTTTATTGTAATGAGGGAAGGAGGGATGGAGGAGACAGAAGAAGATGGAGGGGATGGAGGCAGGTGGAGAAGCCCCCTCACCTGAGCAAGAGCAGGAGGTTCTGTCTGTACTGCATGCAGAAATAGGCTGACAGGTCCTTGTCTCCCATGGTGGCCATCGCTCCAGCCACCAGCAGGACCCAGAGAGCCCAATTCCTTCCAGCACTGCTCCTCTCACAAGTCAGCCCAGGAGCTGCCCTGCAAGCCTGGGGGCTTGGCAGTGCATGGGAGAGGCAGCCAGGCAGGGGATGAGCCCCTGGGTGCCTCTTACCTCCTCTTTCTCAGGACCTTCCTTGCCCCAGTCATGCCTGTGGCCACCAGCTGTTGGTGGCCAGTGTGCATTGAATGGTTGCCAGGGACAGCTGGAAGATGCTTGGGCAGTTACTTGGCAACTGAAGCGGGGCAATGCCCTCATGCCAGTGAGAGGGTCTATCCACTGTGTCCAGGACAAGGACTCTTCAGCGCTAAAGGAAGGCTAAACAAATGCAGATTTCTTTCCCTTCCTCTCATTTACCTGGTTCTTCCTCTGCTAAAAATCAGCCCCTGTGCCCTGTGAACTCTACTGTCTTGGGCAGGTATTTCAGTGCCCCTGACATCCACATTCCACTGTCTCAGAGCTCAGGACAGGAGCTTGCTCCTTCTCTCCCAAAACACCAGATGGAAAAACAGTTAAACTGAAGCACATCCTCAGGGGTGCTTGATCACTGTACAGCCCATGGTTCCCTCTCTGTGAGGGACTGAGGTCTACCATTCACTAAAAACTAACTAATTTAAAAAAAAAATATTTTATTTTTTCCCCCGGAACAAGGCATTTGAACAAGGTCCATTGCCAAAAATAAAGGGGTGGTATTCCTGGGCCAGGTGGAGGAAAACCTGCAGATGATGGTGACCTTGGGGTCTACTCCTTCCACAGCAGATTTCACCCTTTGATGTTTGCTTCTGTCAGTCTCTGGCTTCCTCACTGACTTAACATACAAGAGCATTTTTGTGAGCTACTGAAGCTGAAACATCCCTGACTTGGTGGAAGAGTGTATGACTCTCTGGGGGGAGAAGTCTTCATGTCTGTTGCAACCCTGACTTGCATCAGGGAAATTGTTTTCAGGCAAATGTCACCCCTTGCTGATTATAAACCAGCAGGAGCTGGGGAAAGTCTCGCAGATCGGTCTGGCACTTCAAACAGCAAGAAGATGTATGGCCCAGGAAGGGATAACTTCTTGTATGAGAGACGCTTCATTTAGAGACAAATGACCCAAGGCAAAGCAGTGAATATGCCTGGCTTTTATTACTGAGGTTCAAATTGGTCCCATCAGTGACACATGACTTCCCCTCTGTTCATCCCAAGGTCATCATGGGGCTGTTCCCATCCTGACAGGTCAGGCAGATTAAACATGGTCTTCTGGAGCAGTTTCTGGACCTTGGCAGGGACAAATCTTGCCTGGGAGTGGGACAAGCCTTGCATGGGAGTGGGGCTTGTGCCTTCCTGTGAGGTGAGGGGGCTCAGTCCTTCCTCCAGCAGGGATCCTCTCTGGAAAAGTCCTGCCCACCCTTGCAACCCCTGAGCTGGAGGAGCTGCTGGTCTCCAGCAGAGCACAGGAACGCACTAGATGAGCAACCAGGAAGGTCTCAACATGTCTGAATTTCAAGTACTTGCTGCAGAGCTGGGAGTTGGAGCAGAATCTGTCTGGGAAGCAACAGTGGCCTGCAATTTCACACAAGCAGAGCTGTGGAGCTGTGTGTGTCCTTGTCCTCCAGTGGCTGAACTGTGCTCTCTGAAATTAAAAAAAATCTACAGTTTTGGGGAGAACAGTCTGAGGCAGGTGCTGGGCACCAGGTTCAGCACTTCAAGCAATTAAAGTTCATTATCAATATGAATAATGGTAGACAGACATTTCCAAGGGGAAGCGCTGGCTGACTTCCCAGTCTGACTAAGAATTCTCCATTATATGACATTTTGTCACACATGTGACAGATGGGCTCCAGAGATCAAGTGATGTCATCAGTCACCTTTCTGCTTGTTAGGCATGTATAACACTGAGGGGCTTCCCCTGTCCCTTTGGCTTCACGATATTTCATTGTTCCTGAGGAGGTGCTGCCCTTCCACAGCAAGGATAGAAAGCGCAGCCCATAATAAAATCCCTGGGATTTTACCTTCTGTAGATAGCTATGGGATTTTCGCTTTCCATGCTGAACGCTCTGAGCAAAGCTACTGCGTCCTGTGGGCTTATGAATGAAGGAGAAGACACCACCAGGTTTTATTCTTACTGATCAGTAGAAGTTGCAGCTGAGTCCAAGGAGGGTAAATCAAACGGTAGAGGGCTCAGGGGGATTTTGGGGATCTCCCAATACTCTTGTGCCCAGGGAAAAGCCCCCTCCTGTACATCCTTTTCGCCATGTGTTGGCAGTGGGGAGCTGCAGTGCCTACTGGCCTAGCACAGCAGAGAGCCAAGCTCAAATCACTTGTGTTACTTGCAGCCTTTCTTGTGTGGCATCCTACAGACCAGCCATCATCAACATTATCTCATGGATTCCCTCCGTTCCTGCTTGTTTTGGCAGACAGCAGAGCTGTGTAGATTGGAGATCGTTGTGTGCCCCATCTGTACAGCACCTTGTGACATTTACTCCTTATGACCACAATGCCATAATGACTAGCATAAAATATGTGCACTGCAGCAAACAGGTCTGATGTCATTGTCTGAGGCCAGGAGTCCCAAAAACTTTATTCAGGTGGGTCATATTCTGTGTGAGACAGTGAGCTGGACAGGACTGTTAAGTCCAGAAGATGTGGTGCGAGATGCCCTGTCATAACCAGGGTACCAGTGATGTCTGCTAGGGTGTTGGGAAGGTACTTTGAGAGCAGCTCCCATGGACTCACCATGATGGGTTTCCCCATCATGGGGCTGAGCCTCTCCTGGGATAAGCCCAGGAGAAGCCTGGACAGGGTAGCTGGGTCTGTCTGGGTACGTTACTGGGGATCCCCAGTCTGTGATTGTTTTTTGAGTTCCTCCATGTTTGCAGTGATGAAGCTTGTATGTGCTCATGGCTTTCTGTGGTGGGCCCCAGCATGGCCAGGCCAGGGTATCATGCAGGGGTTCCCCCTGCCAATATTTATCTGGGCTTTTTCATGTTTGGAAGGATGATCCCTTTCACATATTATCCAACAGTCATCTCCAGAGCATCCAGGCTCTGATGGATCCCTTCGTGCTTGCATTGCCTGGCCACAGCTCTTCCCAGAACAGCTGTCTGTTGTGGAGAGGACACTTGGGTCCAGCATCTGTATCAGAAAGATTAGTAAGGAATAAAAAGGGGGACTAGTGCCAAACAGCCACTATTCTGGGGACACAGGGACAACCTAAGCTAGAAAAGGTGATCTCAGCCCTCATGGTTGGGAGGGCAGCAGGAGGAGAAAGCAGTGCTTGGAGGAGGAAGGTTCAGGATGGAGGAAGAGGAAATGCTGTGATAGCTGGAGAGAGAAAGACATGGGTGACCAAGTGGGTCTGAAAATACACCTTGTATATATTTTCCCTTGAAGGTGAAAATGTTGACCTAACACAAAGAAACCTGAATCCTAAGTACCTAGTGACACACAGGTACCTGCCACAGAGCACCATGGTACTTTAGGCACCTGCACCGACTTCCTCCTCTGCCTTGTAGTACCCTTATCCCTACAGGATGGGTGAACTGAGCCCATGAATCACCCAAAACTACGTGCTCTTCTGGCTCTTGCCTGCTCCAAAACCAACAGACTTTGTCAGTGGATCTGCTTCCCAGAGTACTGGATCTTCCTGGGCTGGTGTGTGGTGGATGGGAAACCCTGAGCTGGGATCAGTCCTCTGTCTACCTGGAGGGAAGCCGAGCAGGATTAGATCAGTGAAAGTGCTTGCAGACAGCTTTTTTTTTTTTTTTTAATGTTCCAAATCACTATTTACCACTTTTATCCTCACACCAAGGTTTTATCTTTGACAAATGCTTTCCTCCTCAATACACTATGCATTAAAAAAGAGCTTCTTCCTATTATGCTCTCCATAGCAACTGCATCAGCTTGCCATGAATAAATTACCTCTGACTTGACATCTCTTATTAGGATATAGAAAATGCCATTTCTGAGTCATAGCTACCCAGGAGAAATCTTTTTTGTTCATCCCTTAGGTACATCCTCCACCTTCTTACTCTTTGACAGAAAATGCATTTTTTTTTTCTTTTAGATCTCCCCTGCTCTTGAAGCCCCTGGAGTTGAAGGCTGATGGAAAGCTGACACAGACATTCCCTTCTGACCTTCAGAAGCTCCTGGTGCAGTACAAAATGCCCTTGGTGATAGCCGATTCCTCTAAATCACATTGGGCTCTGTATTGTCATGATTTTGAATGGCCAAATCTCTTCTCAGCATCTTTCTCCAGTTCTTAGGTCCCCAAGGGACAGGCTTAAGGGAGAAGATGAGCTTCTATTCAAGGAGAGCATGACGCTGTATCTTGGTGGGCACAGACAGCATGTGGACATTCAAACATGGTGTCTTCATTGAGTGCCCAGGGCTTTTTGGAGTTGGGGAGCAGTTCCATGTGGAACTGGGACCATCTGGAGCTGAGGGAAGGTTCCTGCCCTGCTTCAGGAGTCCAGCCTGAGATAACTCCCAATTTGCCAAAGCACTCAAGCTTTCTCTGGGACAGTGTGGCCACAACCCGGGAGAGGGAACACTTATTAAACAAGTGTGCAGTCCCGGATGCAGTCCCAGTCCTGCCCTGTTTCATTGCCCTGGGATAACTCCAGGCAGCCTTTCTGGTGGGAGGCAAGGCTCCTGCCCTTCTACACAGCATACTCTTCCTCTGCCCTGTTCCCATCCCAGCCTGCCCCTTCGATGTGAATGCAGTTGATGCTCATGGCAACACAGGATAAATGTGCTGAAGTGTAAGGGGGAAGGGGTGGGGGCACCTGAGTCAGTGCTCGCTGCTTCTCCCCCCACACCACTTCACTTCCCTGCTACCTTCTCGCTGAGTCATCCAGCACAGCAGGATTTCGGCTTAACCCCCAGAAAGCCAAGGCTGTCAGAGATGGCCATCTCCTCTGAGAACCTCAGGGCCTCTTGGGCAGGCTGGACTGTGCTCTGTGGAGTTTTCCCAGTCCCGGGGTTCCTTGACATGGATTTGTCCCAACACCTGTAGCTGAACTGCAACCCAAAGGGCACCTCAGGGTGCACCTCCCACATTGTGGCTTGGGGGAGGAGGAGGCTCAGGCTTGGGGCCCAATGCAAGAAGCAGCAGGAGAAGGAGCTAAGAAGTGGTTTCCAGACTCTCCACCTATTTGTAAACTAGCACACCCTTCAATTCACTTAGTCATTTGCAGGCACTTGAGAGACAGCGTGGGCTAATGGGAAAGCACAGGGCAGCTCTACTCTGCCACCAGACAGCTGTGTGACCCCAGGAAATCCTTGCCTGCCTCTGTCTCTGCCATCTGGGTCAGGGTGAACCTTTTTGCCATGTGGCTTCATCTTCTAGGGTTAGCCCTGGCCCCAGACCTGCCCCTGGGGCTCCTGCAGGGCAGTCACTGCCTATTGCTTTCTCCAAGTGCAGGTGACATGTTGAAGATGAGAATGAGTTGGGAGCACCAACCTTACCAGCATAGTGATGTCGTTTCAGGAAATTTCTATTATGTGAAGGTTTCACTGTCAGTCCCCATGCGTTTATATAGGGACTTCCAAAGCCTGACCTCCTGGAATCAGGGGATCATGTGAGGCTCTTCAATCTCCATCAAACAAAAGTTTTCAATTAAAGAACAACCCCCTGAAGACTCATAACCCCAAAGGCAAGTCCACAGGTAGTCAGGATGCAATATTTTGTGTTTGAATTTTTGCCTAGTTTTTTTCCTTCTCTAAGACCTGAATCACACAAGCTTAGGGGTTAGCCATCCACAAATGCTATGCTTATGCCATCAGTTTTGCGGTTCCTCCTGAAATCCCCCTTCACTGTATAGCTTTGAGCAGAGCTGCCTGCTCTTCCCACCTGTATCAGTGGGAGAGATTGGTTTTGGGGGAGGGGAGAACATGGCTTGTCTCCTGGTGGCCATGCTTTACACTGATCCCCCCAGCCTGAACAAGATCTCCCCCAAAGCAGGGATGATGCTGGAGCTGCAGTCCCCTTTGGAGGTGCAGGGCAACCCAAAGCACTGACACCCTCATAGCACCACTTCTTCCTTTCCATCAGGCCATTAGTCCTGTGAAAGGAGTACATGAGGCTTATTTGGTGTGAATTGATTGTATTAGTGTTTATAAACCATTTAATAATTCACCCCAGTTTGGTCCGATATCACTCTGATGATGAGTTGATAAACCCTCCTCTTTTTCTGGCTGGGTTTGTTCCTCTCAGCCCCATCTTCCTGTTCTCTTCAGCATCCCCATGAGCTCTCCCAGACCTCCCACCTGAACAGATCCAATGCATCTACAAGCTCCTTCATCCCACCTCTCCTTTTCTGGCCTGTTTTCTCACCTCCCCTTTCATTAGCTATCTGGTATGCCTCAATTTTTATGAAGATTAAAGATAAAAAAGAAGCCACCAAACTCCCCTGCATTCCCTACATCCTCCTCTGTTCTTCTTTCCTGATGAGCAGCAAGCTATAGCTCTTCTTCCTTTTCCTCTGTGAAGATGCTCTTCCTTCGCCCTGCCTGCAGCAGCCTCTGCTTTCCCATCAACATCGCGCTCACTCATGTTATCCCTCCAGGTTCAGCCTTGCTCATGTGCTCTTCTTCTCTTTGATGCTCCGGTGTTCAAGGGCTTGTGCAGCTCTCCTGCTCCTCTCCTGGCAGGTCCTGTGTTTCTCTGTGCTGCAAACATTTCCCATGGAGCTGACATAGAGTCTTGCTTGGGAGCTACCAGCTTTCCTGCTATCTTTGCCCTCAAAGATCCACTGCCAGAAAGGTCCCTGTGGGCTGATGCCTGCTTTTTTCATTGCCGTCATATTCATGGCTTTTGTCCTTGTGTTTTGAATTGTCTTGTTCCAGCTGCACCACCCCTGAAATCTGCATTTTTACCTTTTTCCTGGTCAACCCTTACTTGAAGCTGAAAATGAGTGAAGAGCTCTGATTTAACTGTGACATCTCTTTGTTTTCCACCAAAACAAGCATCATCCATGCACTCTCGCGATCTGCGCAGCATGTCTGGTACAGAGGATGTAGGAAAACCATGTGCCTCCAGCTCCTCACCACACATCCAGAAAAATTAGGAGGTGATGCCACCACCAGGCTCTGGGAAAAATAGCAGAGAGTTTGAACAGCAAGAAGGAGACAGGCAGCCAGGGAGGCACACCCAGGGATGGTGGACAGCTGGATGTGAGGAACCAGCATTTATTTCCATGGATGTCTTCTCCATCATACAGCCTTGGGTCTCAATATCCCCAGCATCTTGCATGCTCTCTGCACAGCCGCCAAGTGCCCTTCAGGAAGACTGGCTGGTCTGCAGGGACACAGAGCTCCTCTTGCACTGGCTACTCCAGGCTTGTGCCCTTCCCAGCAGACAATGGTGTGTCACTGGAGGTCCCCAAAACCCTTCCATAGGCCTGTGAGGCTGTGCAGAGCCTCTGAGGACAGGTCATGAGTTCAAGCTGTCAGGCTGCAGGCTGAGGTGTGACCTGGAGGACTTTGTCCTGCCCTGAAATGGAGAGGGAAGGTGCGCTGATGCAGTGTGGTCCATAGAGACGAGGGGAAACGCAACTGCCCAGGCTGAGCCAGAGGATGGGTTTTGCACACAGATCTGGGGTCTCAGAGCCCATCAGGGAAGAACGTGTCCCAGATTAGATAATTTGGACATTTTTAACTGGTGTGAACAGGGTTCTGAGTCTGATGGATGTAGCTCAGCTGAGGGGGTCACTGGGCATGGGTGTCTCCAACTTCCTTTGATGGAACTGAGGAAACTGTGGGCAGAGCAGGACACTGGTTTGATGTAGGGATGCAGGGCTTCCTTACCCTCCTCTCCCCTTCCTTCCCTTCCTCCACTTCTGAAGTCTGCAGACTTTGCAGTCCCTATTCAGGGACCCTGTCAGTGAGGTGGCCAGGCTGCCACTGGGATTTGGGAAGTCCCCTGGGATTTGGGTTGGCTAGGGCCAACTCTCTAAACAGGACTGTGCTCCACAGGTACTGGGGGTCTCTTCCCTCTCCTGGGATTTAGGCATCTTTTATCTTGGTCTCCTTTATTTTGCGGTCCTGAAGCCATATTGGCAGGTGATTTCTCCAGTTATTGGCAGGTACAGCCAATAACTGCCACTCTAATATCCCTTCATTGGCTGTTAAAGACCCCACTGGAGTGTTTAAAGGGGGAAGGACCTCCAGCGCAAGGGTGGTGTGGGGTTTTCCTCCTGTTTAAAAACATGTGGACCAGTCTTTTTTGCAGAGCAAGTGTACAGCTGGAAGTCTATTAAGGCAGTTTTATGGGACCTCACACTGAGCGCTCAGATTAATTAGCTGGCAGTATTGCTAATGATCTCTGCTGCAATGAATTGTGCTGGGAAGTGCACATCTCCGAGGGCTTCAGGGAAGTGGGTCTAATGGCAGGGCATGGTTCCTCTTCAGATAGGCCATCTCTCCTAGCACAGACAGAGCTGCTCCCTCCACCTGGAGAGCTGCAGACGTATCTGGCCCTCCCAGGCTCTGTCAGGACTTTCCTGTTTGTCTCTCCTCCATCCCACCCGTCTCTTGAGATCCTGCAGCAAGTGGCTCCAGTCCTCAAATAGTCTGAGAGGACCTTCCCCACTTGCTGGCCTTGCGGTGTCACCAGCGAGACCAGGGATTTCCAGGATGGTCCAAACTGGACCAGGACTTGGCTGGGTACAGAGTAGAAATGGGGAGTGACTGTCACCCCTTGGTTTGCCCATGCCTGTGCTGGACTGTGGGCTCGTGACACTGGGACATCACCCTGGCAATCCTGCGGGCCAGAGGGAGCAGTGACTCTCTCAAAAGGTCAGATGCTGGGGACAGTGTCACCAAACAGCTGACAGCCACCAAGCACTTCACATATCTAATTTGCTCCCCATTGCCAGCCCAGCTCTCCATGGCTGGGACCAAGGACACCATCAGCTCTTGGGGTAAAAACTTGTCTGACTTAAGTTTAATAGCATCACTGGTCTGAGGTTCGCAGGCTGCTCCTTTCTTGCCTCTGAATTCACACTTGCCCTCCAGTTAGCAGAGCACCACTTCTCCCCACAGGCCACTTTCTCATCATAAAGGTATCTGGAAAAAAGACAAGGTTAATTTGGGCTGACTGTTTTGTGCTGCTGCTTCTGGAAAGGAAAGATGACAGAAAATCTGAGAAAGCCCTAGAAGTAATGTAGCATGCCTGATGCTGGATGCTGCACAGCCCCCCTTACTGTCCCTTCCTGTGGCCCCCAAGCCTTGGGGCCTTCCAAATGAGCAGCCCTTAGGCTCCCAGTGAGGGGGTGAAGGTGCCCAAGCTGGAATCCTGGGGACAGCAGGGCAGGAAACAAAGGATGCTCAGGAAGGGTGCCTGTCCCAGGTGAGCACCCCCTGGGGCAGAGACAGAAACTGCAGCAAGTCTTTGGCGACCATCCTGGCAACTGGCAAACCCCCTCCCCATCATCTCAGGACTCTGGATGACTTTGTATAGCTTGTCTGGGCTCTATGGTGTGTTTCATACTCTTCTCAGCTTAATCAGGGATTGGGGTCCTGTGGGTCTAGAGCTGTGAGGATGCAGGGTCTTCACTGGCAGCTCCTTCTGCATTTCTGATCCCTACACAGATAAATAAACCAAGGGCCACACCAAAAGCCCCTGGTTAGGTGCTCCCCACGTCTCCTTGGCTCCTTCCCTCCTCAGCAGCTCTCCACTGGGAGGATGGACATGTCTGTGAGCACTTGAAATCCTGCCCAAAACCAAAATGTTTCCCATGTTAGGGAGCCAAAAGAGGTGAAACAGCCAGTGCTGTCCTGGGACCAGCCAGCTCTGAGTGCTAGTCCTGAGATGGATAGAAAAGGCAAGGCTGGGGGAGAAACCTATCCTGGACAGTGTGCTAGAGGCCATGCGGATGCAGGTGGGCTGGGGAAGGTTAGGAGGGGGAAACAATGCCCAGTTCATGTCCAATGTCCTGCTTCCCCCAGGCACATCCTCTCCATCACAGCTGCTTGGCGAAGGAGCTGCTCTGGTCTGAGCTGGCCTGGGGACAGTGGGGTTTGGGATGTCTGTGACTCCCATCTCATGAAAAGCAAGGGGTGAGGTGGTAACATGACCACTGCCTATACTGGGGAAGGGTAAACAGGTCAGGTTGCACGAGGCATAGGTGAATGTAGCAATGGGGGGATGGATGTGCTTCAGCCCCCCCCCCAGGGCTGCTGCCACTGTCCTGGAGGAGAGGGTGCTCTCCCCCTGACACTGGGTGGGCAGCAGGCAGGGAGGTGCCTGCAACCGACCCCCCGCTCCCAGTCTTGCTATGGTCTCTCTGGGGTGGCACCTGAAGGCTGCAAGGTGTGTGGGGCTATATATGGTCCTAGGTCACTTTATACAGGTGCTTTTCTGAGGGACCAGCTGCCCACTGTGCCACCCTCCCACTGTGAGGGGCGCTGGGGAAGCCCTCCAGGCACCCATGGAGGTGTCTCTGCTCCTCAGGGAATCAAGGATTGCAAGGAGGTGCAATCCCCCAGCTTCCATAGAGTTCAACATGTCCCCTGAATCACAAGAAAATTCAAACTATGCGCAGAGCACAAGAGTTCAGAACAAGCCCAAGTCCCCAGCTGGCCATAAAAGTCTGGCCAAGATGAAACGTGAAAACTAAACATTCAGGCAAGCAATGGATCCCAAGGGGCACAGCAGATCTTGGAGACGATGTCAGCTCACTTCTGCTTCCCTGATGAGCTGCAGCCTGGGGACAGCCCATGACGGATCTCTATAGGGTCCTGTATGGGCACTTCAGCTTCTGGGGTGGTGCAGGCAGCTGAGATCCCTCTGTATCCCACAGCACCAGCTGATCAAGGCTAGGATACAACCAAGGGAAGGGTAGTGGCCTGATCCTGATCAGCTGAGCTCTGGAACAGCCAGATGCTGAGGTGCAGTCAGCGTTTTCCCCTCCAACCTTCACCAAGACCAGGACACATGGAGAACCCTGAGCTGATGCTGCCTGTATATCCCTTTGGCTTTCAATCCACAGGGTTGTTGGAGAGGCTATAGGAGATATATTCCCAGGATATGGGGATAGAGGTCGCCCAAGGAAAGTGTCCAGGAGAGCACAAGCATGGGAGCTGACTGGAGTAGGCTTCAGGACAGAGAATGGGCAGCACAAGATGCCCCTGGTCTTCTCACTGTCCTGCCACCTGCTGAGTGGTTTGCTCCCCATCCTGCCTTTCCCTGCTGCCTCTCTCCTTGTCTCTTTGCCATTCTTGCTGTTGAGATCCCTTCTGGCTGCTTGGGATTTACCTGGGCTTGGGGAATCTACCTTCCCCTAAAACTGTGCAGTTGTGTGCAACCTACAGCAAGTGCAATGGGTAGAGTGGTGCTGGAAGAGCCCCAGTGCTGTGTCAGACCCTTCCCCAGGGCCTGTGATCCTGATCCTCATGGGAACTCCCTGCCACCCACCAACTCCCCTTCCTATTTACATACAGCTGCTGCTCACAAATGGGCTTCCCAGGATTGAAACCACCAGCAGCTTTTTGGAGTGGAAAAGCATGGAAAAGCCACGATGGGCTGCCTGAGAGGCAAATGCCTGTTTCTCCAAGGCTCATTCACTCACTAACTCACCATGTGGATCATTTCCAGCAGGAGAGAAGGGCTCTGACTGGGCTGTGGCAGCCCTGGACCGGATGGTTGCTAACTGCCCCCCTGCTCCCTGTGGAGCAAAGCTGTTCCCAGGGCTCCTGCCTGGCCACAAACTCCAGGGTCTGGGGCACATTTGAAACCAGAGCTCAGCCTGAACATCACAATGGCCCATGGTGGAGCAGGTGGCACAGCTCTGTGCATCCATGGCTCAGCTGTGCCCATTGGGTCCCCTCCATCCTCCTGTTTGTGGCTATGTCCCCTCTTCAGGATGAAGGTTCTCCTGAGGAGCAAGAGGCAGTGCAAAGAACTTGGCAGAACCCTATTCCCAAGCTGAGGAGAAGGGACAGGCACTGGGGCTCAGCAGTCCAGCATGAGATCCCCCAAGCCTGCTGAATCCTTCAAGCAAGCCTGCAAAGTTGGCCAAGAAAGGACTTGACTAGGAATGAAGAGCAGATGAGTGTGGTTCGTGCCTCACCCTGCCTTTAAATGGAGAAGTGAGACCTGCCCGGTGGCCCTGCTGCCTGTGGTTTCCTGGCAGTCAGTTCATGCACTGGGCTGCCTGCCTGCCAGGTCACCCAGCGTGCAGCTCCACAGAGCAACCTTTGGCCACCCCAGGGAGGCTGTGCACATACTGGGGTGGGACCTTGTGCGCACAGAGACTGCAGGAAAGCAAGCCAACCCTTCTCTGAGCTCATGGGCTGCCAGAGTCCATCCAGGAGGTCAGAAGCAGAAGGAGCCCAGGAATTCAGGAGAAGAACATGTTTGTTGTTTGATTTTTCAGTAATATGTTATGGGTTGTGGCTAATTCCTGTTTGAAAAGTGCTGAGCCTGTTGTGAGAGCTGGGAGCAACCCGCACACAGAGGCAGGCAGGGGAAAACCCACAGCACATTCCTGTCTCTCCTTGTCAGGCAGCTCTGTGCCCCTTTTTCTCAGCAGTGCTGGCTCCCCCAGCTTGGAAGGGAATTGCTCCAGGGACATGTAGTGGGACTGAGGATGGACCCAGGAGCCCCAGGGCATGTGGTCACAGCAGGTCCCCTTGCATACTGGGGAACAGACCCACAGCAGGAGCAGAGCCCGTTCCTACCCAAGACATCTCCCCAGCATTGCCCCTGGGATGGAATGAAGCACACTGGAGTCTGAGTTCCTGAGATCGCACTTTCAGCAAGCTCCCACTGATTTTGGGAGCCCATCTGGAGGCACGGGAACTCCCTCCCCAATTTTCAGAGGGTGCTGAGCCAAAACATCTGCAAAACCAGCCCTGCTGGGGCTGGGATCTTGCACTGAGAGCCCCGTTGCTCCCAGGTGAGTGGGAGCAGGGGGAGCCAGAAGGCTAATATGTTATTAAGTGGGGATGCCACTTACAAGCCTGAATTAACACTCTCATTTCCCTGGGGACCCCAGTAGTGACATTTTTACTGCATGTTTTTTGGAAAGGTCCCAAGCAGCCAGGAGGATGAGAGCCAGCACAAGGCCTGTGCGGAATGGCAGCCAGGCTGCTGGGCTGGTCTCTGTCATGTGCCGCAGGGCCCCAGGGACAAGGACATCCCTGCCCAGCCTTGTCCTACAGTGTCGTCCTGCAGCCAGGGGCATATGGCTCTACTGTCCCATTGCTGATGCCCTGGTGGGACAGCTGAAGCAAACCACCCTCCCTTTGCTGCCAAGAGGCACCTCTGTGGGGCATGGAGGAGTTCCCGTGTGGCTGTGGCTTCCTCACAGCACCTCTCAGCCTCAACAGGGTTGTGTGACATGATGGAGCAGGGAGGAGATGACCCAGGTTCAGGCTGGGGCTGCTGTGGCCCTCCCTGCACAGCAGCTGTGAGTCCAAAGAGAGTTGCAAGGAGCTCTAAAAGCTGTAGAGGGCAGGGGCTTCCCTAGGAATGGGAATTGCGCATTTCTCCAAAGAGGTCCCCAGAGCCACTCCCTATTGCACAAGAGCTGCTTTAGCCAAGTCACACTGAATGGAGACACCCACCAGGCCAGGACACCTACCTCTGCTGGGATACTCAGCTGCCTACAATCCCTGGTCTGTTTTGGAGAGGGTCAGGTATTCACATCCACTGTGCTCCCCAGGTTGGGGATAGCCAGGCATGGTCAGCGTGTGTTGGCTGCCACAGCCCCAGCAAGCCAAGGTACAGTGTGGCTACTGCCTCACCTGCCCACCTCTGAAATTCCCCATGACAAATGGCTGGTTTGCTTTTGCAGCTGGCTTTTCCCAAGGGGCACCCACCGTGAGGTCCTAGATACCTGCTCAGGCTGCAGCACAGGGAGCAGGGCAGCCCCGAGGCTCCCATGCCATGTGTCCCCACACCCACTCTGCCCCATCATGCAGAAAATCTCCTGCGGAAAAGACTCGGGGAGCATCCGCTTCTTAGAAACTCTGTTCAGAGCCCTGTTCCCCTCTTTCCTCAAGCTGCCAGACCTCACCATAAATCAGAGGATTTTCCCAGCACAGCACTCCCTCTGCCAGACCACAGCCCTCCGCTTGCACTTTTGTCTCTCATTCTTGACTACTTCCCTCCTGTTTGCTTCACTGTGGCCTTTGCTCTGGAGTTAACCCTCCTTTTTCCTGGGGATGCATCAGCAGTGCTCTCTCAGAGCCCTGGCCCCCACATCTCCCATCACTGCATGAGAGTTTGAATGGCTGAGGGTGGGAAATGCAGGTGGGGGTCAAAGCCATGCCCACCAGCACAGAGGCCTAGCTCTGAGTAAGCATTTCCAAGAACAGTGGTTAAATTGTCCAGTTTTGGCTTCAATCCCTATAAGTTTTTCACCTCCTCTGGTTTTGAGGCATTCAGGGCATCCTCCGTGTCCAGCCTAGTGTGCCTGACAGCACCAGGGCAGGGTGCCAGAGCTCTGCTCCCACTGCCAAGCAGTGCCCCTCCAGGCAGGATGGCTGGTAGGCAGGGAGGGCTGGAGGTTGTTGAGGCTGTCCCACAGCTTGGTAGGCAAATGAATGATTTGGGGTACAATTCCTGCCCCACTCCATCTTCACCCATGCAGCATCCAAGCAGAGTTTGCAGCTCCACAGCTCCAGATGCACAGCACAGGTCCACAGCTCTCCTGGAATCAGTGGTCCCCTCCCTGATGGGAAGGATCCCAAAGGGGAGGGGTGTCACCCCAGGACACTAAGGGACAGAGGAGCTTGTGGTGCAGCACCCCTGTCCTGCATCCCCAGCCAGGGTCCTGGATGCCCTGCAGAGACAGAGGATGACAAGGACAGGCTTCTCTGGGCTCAACCACAGCTTGAAACTGTCCACTGAGTACCCAACATGTCTCCTCTGGGACTGTTGGAGGGGATTCACCCTGCTCTGAATCCTGTCTCTTCATGGGGACTAGAGAAACCAGGCATCAAGAAGTGGAGGGGCTGTCCCAGGTGGCACCTGGGTCCACTGGCAACAAGCCAGCCTTCCCTGTGGCCCCCAGACCAGCCTGGCCTTCTGGTTAGCTGCTCCTGACTGGGGCTGGACAGGGCTGAGAGAGCATTTCTGTTCCATGCAGACCGAGACACTTGTTCAGTCTGTGGAGAGGGAATTTACCTCTGTGTTTCCATGCTGGTGGGAAGAGTTCATCTGAAGTAGTGCAGGTAGAAATCCTCACTGCGGGTGGCATCCTTACCCAGAACCTGCTCCAGCACTGCAGTGCATGAGACATCAGAGGAAATATTTGCTCCTGGTGCACTGCATTAGGGAAAGTCTACAGGTCAGCCCAGGTGAGGACTTGGTTATGCTCAGACACTCCCTGCTCCAGAGGTTTGTCACTGGAAAGAGAAACCAAAGAGTAAGGAAGGGGATCACTGTAGTTCAGGGAGCACAAGAGGAAAACTTGGAGCTAAAAGTCCTTCATCATGTCAGAGCCTACCATGCCCCTCCAAAAGCAGCGTTTTGTTAGCAGTGAAGCATTGCAGATAAGAAAAGATGATTGGCTCCAGCAGTTTCTCTGGAGAACAGCAGCTTTGAAAAGCAAAGCCTGGCCATGAGGGCTCCACCAGCAGCGCTGTGCTCTGACCAGGAGCCATTCCCAATATCTGCCTGGGTTTGTGATGAGAGGAGACAAAGAAACGAAGACAGAAGCAAAACAGTCTGCTGTCTAAGGTTCCTCTCACGTGGGGGATGGGAGAGATATGTCTCTTGGCACTGCATTTCATTTTCATCCTTTGGGAAGGGCTCTGATACAGTGAGATAGAAACCAGAGCAGTCCTGAGTCCTGCATAGGTGGGTGGGAGCAGGCTCATTGCTTACTGTGCCCCAGATCCATGACAGCAAATAGTCACCATGATCAGTAGAGGGGAGGATTTGGCTCTCCCATCCCGTGGACCATTAATATCCCATCTGGGGTGGTGACTCACTTGTGCCCTGGGCTTGCATGCCTTCTCCTCTCTCAGTGGGTCAACTCAACCTAGGCAGTCTGACCCAGATCGCACTGCACCAGCTGACGTGTCCATGAGTGGGTCTGGTACCCCCTTCCCCTGGGGCTGCAGGGTGCCAGCATTTCTGAGGTAGCTGACAAAAAAGGACCCTCCTCACCCTGCTCAGGGCCTCTCCTTTGCTGCAGCTCTGCAATTTGAATGAAGTGCAGGTGGCAACAGACAAGAAAATCAGACACCTTGAGGGAGACACAACGTGAGGGGCTCTGTGCAACGAGTTGGTGGACATGGTGGAGAACACCTTCAGCAGAGAGGGGAAAATCCACTGCAGGCTCCAAAACAGCTTCAGATTCTTAGAAAGCTGGCAAGATGGGAAAGGAAAAGGAGATGCAGATGAATAGTACTGGATTTTTTGCTATTAAGTAGCAAAGCAAAGCAAAACAGTCAGTGTTTCCATTCCACTCAGTGTCCTGCTCATTTGGCCTGGCTTTTCATTGCAAACTGGGATGAAAGTAGGACTTCTTAGCCACAAGACTTCTCACACTTTTCTATTCAGAGAAAAGTGTTGAGACTCATTGATGTTGATCTGGTTAAAAGCAAACCATCCCTGATGCCCTTCCTCAAAGAAAGTGGTTTCTGAGTGGTGTGTGCCACGGCCCCATAATGGTGCTCTGCACTCTTGTGGTTCCCAAGAGACTCTGTACATATAACTGAGGAAGACTGGAGAGCATCAAGAGAAGGAAGTAATTGTTTCCCTCTATATGGCACTTTTGGGGCTACTTCTGAATTAATTATGTCCAATTTTGGGGCCCCCAGTACAAGAACGACACTGACAAACTGGAGACAGCCTAGTGGTGAGGCTCTGAGACGGCTAGGGACCTGGAGCACAGGACATCTGAGGAGAGATTGAGAAAGCTGGGTTTCTCCAGCCTGGAGAAGGTGAAGAGGGGGTCTGGTAGTCAGCTGGCTTCAAATCCCTACTGGAAGGGTATAGAGACAACAGAATTGGTCTCTTTTCAGAGGTACACAGTGAAAGGACAAGCAGCAACAGACACAAGTCACAAACAGGGAAATTCTGATGACATTTAACAAAAAATCCTCTTCAGCATGAGGGTAGCTGGACCCTGGAATAGGAACCCAGTGAGCCTGAGGGGTCTCCATCCTCTATCCTCAGCTAACCGACCTATGTTGGCCCCACTCGGAGTAGGGGTTGAACCAGAGACCTCCAGAGATGCCTCTTAACCTCAGATCTTGTGTTTTGAGAGCACCAGCCTTGCTCAAGGGACCACTAAAAGTACTTGCCTCTCCTACTGACTTCCGTGGTCTGTGAACCTCCCAGAGGCCAGGACTCACAGGTGGCACAACAGGGAGTCCTCTCTGGGAGCTTCCCACCAAGACCCTTTGGGTAGAAGAGTCCAGACTGATGCCACCTCATCTAGAGATTTGGGCCGTGACTCCCTGATTGTGTATCTGGCTAGTCAGAGCCACAGCCCCAGACCAGATCCTCGTCTTGAGACTAGAAAAACAGTTGAATTTATTAATATGATTCACCCTAGAGAAAAGGGATCAGTGCCCAGGAGTCCCATTTAACAGAGTGTCCTTGATGCTGGGCTACAGCCAAGCCCTTCCTCAGTTTCCCAACAGCTTTGTCTTGCATGTTTACAGCTGCTTTTTGGTGTCTTTGCTGCACACTGGCTTGTTCAGGCAAAGAAAGGGAGAGAGTTTCCATGCAGCCTTGCCAGGAGGTTGTCCTCAACACAGCAAAGGGGTTGAAACTGGCTTTTATCTACTTCACAGTCTTTAGCCAGAATTGATGGCAACACTCGCCCCCAGGGGTCCAGGTTGTGGGGGCAGAGGGCTGTCAGCCAGACAAGGAAAGGACAGAGACTCAACAAGGGTGGGCAGTAAATATGGTCACATCCTCCCAACCTGCTCACATGTGGGATCTTCTTGCCTACCTGCAGAGCACCACATCCTGCACAGGGCTGGCTGCACTCCCCAGGAGGGCTTGCATCATGCCACAGGGCAGCCAAGCCTGCACTGGCCTTTGAGCTCGGCTTTACTCCCTGGAGGTGCAGCACCAGACCAGCGCAGATGCGCACTAACCCCTGGAGAGAGTGAGATGGTCACTGCCCGGACACGTCCCCACTTGCTGGAGATCGGTCACTGTCTGCAATCACAGCAGCGAAGCCCGAATTCACAGATTTGTGGTAGGAACTGCTTTCAGCCTGCTTTCATGGCTGTTTGCACATGTAGGGAGACAGGAAACATCTGCAGTGTCATAGCTGGCAGGACCTCTGTAAACACAGGATACATTCATTAAACAACCTATTTCCCTTCCCCGCCTGCTGGTAGGTGCCAAATCAGCCTTTGCTCAGGTGGGACAAGTGAGGCTCTGCAGGCTCCCCTCCAACATTGTACCCTGGGGCCATGCACACCTCGGCCAAGGGGGTCTTGCGGGGGGGGCAGCCCCATGCTGGGACCAGCACTCTGCCGTGCTGCTGCAGAGTGTGGGGATACTGGGGCTCCCAGTGCTCCCCATGCCCAAACTGTTGGTCCCGGCACACCCAAAATTGGGCAAAGTTGGGCTTTGCAGCAGATGCTTTCCACTGGGGACATGGTTGCTGATGCATGTTTTACTGAACACATCACGCTTCAGACTCTGCTTTCCCCAGTACTCCTGTAAGCTTACGTAAATGGTTAAAAGGACTTTTGAAAGAATTGCTCATTTCAAGACAAAGCAAACCTGATGCCTGCGTCAAGCACAAACCGAGCTGGCCTGTTGGTCATCGTGCCAGAGTGGTACCAACGCTTTGCATCCTCTAGGCCAGGTTTCCCCACCACAGCTCAGTGCACTCCCTCTTAGTAGTCCCTGAGGATGCTCCAAATTTTAACTCCTAAACCTGGATAGACTGTCCACAGAGAAGCAATGCACCAGAGGGGTGGCTGTGCTGCATGTGTGGTTCACTCTCTTCAGAGATAAATGGAGGACTCTCAGTGCTAAACTAAATCAACCTTGAAAACTTCATGTCACAACTGACTACAGCAATTAGTTGCTTTTAATGAGCTGCTTCACCCAGGCTGATGTGTGAAGGTCCTGGAGGAAATCAGTATCTACCACACATGCTCCTGATAACTAATGGCTGATATGAACTGGGAGCCACTTCCCAGCCACTTCCCAGTAAGGAATTCCCACATTTGTGGCTCCAGTTTTCTGCACACAGGTTTATAAGCCCAAGTGCTTATATGAAGGCTCCAGAGTCCAATGCTTTGCTGGTATGCCACTGATTTTCAGGAGAACAGGAAAGACAGTAATATTTTAACAGATGTAGGGGAAGGACAAAGCATAACAGCACTTTTGTGTCAAATCCCCAGGAAAAGAGCAAAGAGCTCACCGGCCCTCATACAGTGCTGACCATATCTGAGGAGGGTTCGCACTGCAGCCAGGACCCAGCCCTGCAGGACCCAGTGCTGTGACCCTCCAGGGGACTTTGCCAGGGAAGGGGAGTGTAGCCCTGCTGGGCCCCTGTGTGGGCTGGCTTGGAGCAGGGTACCTGCACTGCTGCATACTCCAGCTGCTCTTGGCCCATAGCTCCTGCTAAGGTGGATCAGCTTCCCTGGGACATCCCATACCACAGTGTCCTGGGGTCTCTGCCCTGCTGGGAGATCCGTCTCTACCATCCAACCAAGCCTGTGCTGTTGAAACAAAGCAACAGCCTTGATCCTGGAAGTATGGAGAGATACCAGGCATTGCTGACTCTGTATGGAGAGCCCTGCAGAAGACATGCACTTAACTCATTGCCCTTGTTCCCATCCCTGTGCCTCCTCTGCTGTGCCCCAGCCAGAGGAATGGGCATGCATACATTAGGGACTTGGAGTGGTTTGGGGATCGCTAGGGGGTGCCAGGCTGTCCTGCTACCCTCCCAGATGGGACATCACAGCAGCAGTCTGCAAGTACCCCTAATGCTCCTATTTCCTGCAAGGAGCTGGTGCCACAACATTGCCTCGCTTCAGGGAATTCAGAAGCCCATGCATTACTCTGTGGTTAGTCTAAATCCACTTGCAGGCTGCAGAGCAGCTTAAACAGATGCTGGACCAGATGTTTGGCTCATCTTCCCCTGTTTGGGTCTGCAGTTCATTGCTCCCACACTGCATTTCCCTGCCTGCTCTGTCTCTGCATCCCATCAGGGGCCCCATGCCACCCCCCTGAAGGTAGTCGGCTGTTTCCCACTGCGTCCCTTGGAGGCAGAGCTCCTCTGAATCAAATCCTACATCCAAACATGCCTCAGCTCTGGAGGGCTCCTGTCTCTGACCCTAGTCCTGGTGTTTGCTTTGAGCTCAAATGTGCAGTAGCGATGTTGTTCAGGTGCCAGTGTGGGTCCATGTGTGTCTCTGAGCTGCAAGATTTAGTTTCACAAAATTACGGCATAATCCCAAACCTTGCATTTTGCTGTTTGCAGGTCCAGCTTAGAATAAAGTGATTGCTAGAGACGCCTCTGATTCTTTTCCTGGGCCTCCCTTCTCACTGTGGCTTAAAGTAAATACTAATAAATCTAATGTGGATTTCTTTCAAGTGTAACCTCCTCTTATGTATGCCCTTGATTTAGCACAAAGGCTCCCAATTTTCTGTTTTAAAAGTTATAGCCCTGTAAAACGTCTCCTGTACCAAAAATTCAAAACAGATTAATATTTACTCATTAACCACTCAAAGAACACCAGTGCTTTATTTTCTTTTCCTTAGTGCAGTTTGCTTAGCTCTGAGAAGTCCCTGCTCTGCGCTTACAGCCATGATGGTGCATACAGAGTACTCGAAACCCATCTACTTCTACTGGGCACTCCATAAACAGTGGGTACTGCATGTGGCTAAGGTATTTAGACAAGGCTAAGGTATTTCACTTTTCACAATGAAAATGGCCTTATCCTGCAACCTCCCTGGTCATGTCTATCCACAGGTATCAGGAGGTCACTGCAGACAAAGCAGAGGACATGGCCCCAAAGCGAAAGTACCACGTGTCAGGGGGAGCTTGTTCTAAAATCATCATGTAGCTGTCATCTATGATCTTGGAAGCACTGCCATGAAAACCAGATTCTTCTAGTGTGGGGCAAACCTGGATGTAATTGAGCCTTGGAATCTGCTGCAGGTCCAATTTTTGTGCCAGAAGTGTCAGGGAAACAAGAAAAGCTGTGGCAGGATGTTGTATGTTTTTGCTGTGATTCAGCAAGCCGCATGAAAAAAATCTGCTCAACGATTGAAACAGACCAAGCCAGAATCCAGCCCATTTGTTTTTCAAAAGCTTTGTCATTTCCTGGGTAGTATCATTAAAGAGGGATCGAAGTGTTCAAAACCTACTCCAAATGTGGTAGATTTTGCAATGCTCCCTGGAGCCCTTTCTAAGTATGCACATGCTTTGCAAGCAGAGTGCTCTGAAAAAGAACAAATCCTTCTAGGTTTGGCATTATATGCTGAGATCTACTTTTCAATAGTTGCTTGCCCATCACACCTCTTCCCCAGCACATACCTGTTTGGTTGGTGCTACCTCAGGTGCTCACAATGGCTGAATGCAAAAGGGATTTGTCTATGCAATGGGGAAGCCACAAAGCCTGGAGCACTCAGGTCTGAAAATTACTGTTATCCATAACAAAGCCCTGGAGACATATTAGCTCCTGTGCTTTGATAACCCCAGATCTACAGATCTCCTTCTGCCCTTAAGTGCTCCTGGACTGGAAATGAGCAAGTCAAGCCTTGATCAAGACTTAGTCCAGCACATCTTCTCTGCAGTTTTGACTGCCTTAAATCTAGGGAGGATCCTAGACTGGTAGAGACCTGCTGGTGACGCAGCTGAGTGGCTTATGCATGCACACACATGAGGAATGGCTCCTCAAAAACAATCCTTTCCCCAGATGCCCATTTTGCTAGAGCCTGGCCCAGGGGTTGGGGCACCTTTCCATGCCAGGCATTGCTGCTCTGGTCTGCAAAGTCCTTATCCTCCCTCCTGGGGCGCAGCATGGTCTGGGGACCCTCATGTCCCATTCCTATGTACTGAGCAATTTGACTGCTGCAGTCCCACCAGCCGCACCACTCACAGCCCAGCTGATCTCAAGGGCTTCATGCCTGCAAAGAGCCCTCCTGTGCTGCATTTTAGGACTGTGCTCGTGCCTCAGATAACCTGAGATACGTGATTTTTTTTTTCCTGTTTTTAATGGTTTTCAATGTCTGGCAATGGGTCTGAGCTCACATGGAAGACTTTCTCTTGATGGCAGCCCAAGTGTAGGGGCTTTTTTTTCCAGATTTTTTTCCTTTCCCAGATTTTCTCGCAAGAATAAAACATTTTTGACATTCTAGTGTCTTTGTTGAGGCTGGTAGGAAGTGGTCAGCATAGTCTAGCTGACTAAAGGCAGCAAACGGGCAGGCAGAGAGGCAATGGAATAGTTTAAGCCTCTGTGATAAAAGTGTCTTTTGCAAACATTTACAAAACAATTCTCCCTTACTCAAGTTTTTTTTCTGGATCTTGTATCTTTATGCCATTAAGATAATATTTGGGCCCTTTATGACAATAAACATGGATTTATTAATGATTTAGACTCTAAGCTCCTTGGGGCAGAGTGTGTTTCCTATTCAGAGAGTTTAGGACAAGGAAAAGCCAATAAAACCCTTTGTAAATAAGGAAAAGCCAATAAATCCCCCTCCTATGTATAATCATTTTGGTCCTGTATTGAGCTTGCAGCTTCTCTAATGGCTAAATCACACCCTCAGCGAGGTATTCAAAGGTGGGGACACCACAAGATGGACCATCTGTCCTTCCTCCAGCTGGTTGTGTCTCACTTTAGCCACCCAAACCCTGTGTCCCCTTTCTACTGGGGCTTCAGCCTGGCCCGTTTCTCCCAGGGGTGCCCTTCTCCAGGGCTCCTGCTGCCCCATGACCCAGGGACAAGACCTGCCCCAAGGGTTAATGACATGGAGCCCGTCATCAGCACTGCTGCCTCTGGGTACTGCCCCCAGTCCTTTACCCTCCTCAGGCCACCACAGTTCCAGCCCAACTGGAGGTATGAGAAGCATCCAGCCAGGATTGGTGCAACCCAGGGAGGTGGGTGTCTGCCTGGCGGCAACCTGTGACTCAGGAGCTTGTGCCACCTTGACTGATACAACAGAAAGACCTAGAGGTGAATCTGAGATTAATTCCTCTTGCAGAAGATTTGCACCCTGCCAGAGGCCTGCTGGCTCCATCCATCCACTGTGAATTGCTCCTGAATAGACTCTTTCTCTTACTTTGCCCCAGGCTCTCCCATCTGCATTTCTGGTTGGTGTGGCCCCTCACTTAGGCATTTGAGACACCCTACTGTAGTCTAGACAGCTCCAGCTATAAATACAAGTCAATTTGCCCTGGGATTACCCAAAGACATTGACCCCAAGCCTCCTGGCAGCCTGGATGTCCATGAGACCTCTTGTCCCCACAGTGCTCCCTGGGGTCTCCCAGGGGCAGGCAGTTCCATGATGTGCTTTTCCCCCTTCACCCCATAGGTCCCAGTATTCCTTTCTGATGGTCACCTATGCCTGATCCACCAGGATCTCATCTGCTTTGTGTGTCTATCTGATCCAGGTCCCTGCTTTCTGATGTGGGCTCCTGCTCTGACCATATCACCAGAGGGACCAGGGCTGTGAAGGTCCTTAGCCCTTGCACATGAGGACACCTTAGACCTGTCCAGGAGGAGAGCAGAGGGGCTGGAAAGAGGGTCAGCAACCAGGCAAAGCTTTTGCTCCTGGGGCAGCAAAAGGATTATGTGCCAGTTTCCTCCCCACAGTTCGGGAGGCTGTGAGCATTGCCAGGCTCTGCTGAAACTGATTTCAGATTTGGAGGAAAGCCTGGAAGGGGGTAACACCTAACACCCCACAGACAGCTCCAGGGCCAGTGTCCCTGTCTGTCTCCACTGCCACTGGCTATGGGATGCAGCCTGCCATCCTGGCCATGGTGAGTGTGGGCCCTTGTGGTATGACATCTCTAACAGCCACAGCCGAGCAGCATGTGGAAAGTCACTCTAGAAAAGCAGCGTCAGGCTGCAGGTCTGCAGTGACCCATTAATCCATCCCTAGGTGAGCTTCAAGTGGCACACCTGGAAGAAGGGAAAGTTCACTATGAGCTGCTGTAATGTCTGACACAACAGAGGCCCCAGGCAAACAGGATGGGATGGGATGGGCTCTGCCTGGACACAGGAACAATCCAAGGGGCTCTGGTTGTGCCGGGGTTACACAGCCTAGAGATAAGGCCCCTCTGGTATGCCGGCTCTGCCGAACCCTCACACCATGTGTGCCCCATCAGCCGCCTCTGCCTTGGTGCCTGCAGAGCCCCAAGCACATTCTTCAGGATTTAATCAAACGGATGGGGGGTGGGGAGAGAGGCAGGTTCCCAGGGCAGTAAGGGAGCCTGGCAAGAGGGAGGAGAGGAGAGGGAAAAGAAGATGACTGTTCTGGGAGCAGAGGAGCCAAACTGTTTTAGGTACTCTGCATGGCCCCAGTTGGGTTATTTATAAAGTCTGAGGTCAGGATCTCTGGATCGAACACACTCATTTCTGCTGCATGCACTAATGGATCCAGGGCTCCAAAGCCCTGAGATCAACTTCCAAACACAGCCTGGTCCCCAGAGGCACTGAGCCACCCCACCAGCCCAGGCTCAGAACCTCCTGCTCGCTGGGACGCGTACACAACGGGGCCTTAGAGACAGCACTGGATTAGACCAGCTCACAGGGCAGTGGGACAGGAGCCAGGACCTCGGCCCCAGCTGCTCTGTTCTCAGCAAAGGTATGATCCTGCCCACAGGGATGGAAACCCCATTCCCCAAATTATTTTCTTGATGGTTCCCTTCCTAAAGGAGGGGAAAGGAGACCTGCCCTGCCTTTGACCCAGTTGGGACTTGGCCATTTGGCAAGGAGCAGCTATCCATCACCTCCCCTGCAGGAAGGACTCTCGCTGACCTCCTCCAAGCCAGGCTGCTGCAATCTCAGCTTGAAGGCATCAGAGCTGGGGTCTGAAGCAGCCTTCCCCAGCACCACCACAGCTTCAGGTGGATCCCCTCGGCGAATCCCAAGTACACTGGGCAGCGAGGCTCCCTGCTCCCACTCACCTAGCCATTTGCTCTGCCAGGGAAAAGGCAGGTGTAGGGTGAGATGAAGCAGAACACAAACATTGCATTAATGCTGGCTGGTGCTAATCAAAAACTGATGTTGCACAGCCTGGCCAACAAACATTGCTGGGGATCTGTGGGAAAAATGGGATCACATGGCAATTCGTACTCCAGCTGCTGCCTTATCTCCTGGAAATGTTATCTCATGCAAACTAGAGCTGGAGCTGTTTTATTTTCAGCTAAGTAAAAATGTGTCAGTTTTATATTTATATATTAGGCCACAATCCCATGGGAAATTAATTTGCCCAACAGCAGAAATTCTGTCATCGCGTGCATCAGTCAGTCTGGGAATGGGGATCACCAGACCAGGGCCCTGAAATCAGGGGAATGGCTTAAAATAATAACCACAGGAGGATGTGGGAGGCTGAGCAAATTACAAGAGCTCCTTTCCAACTGCAATGTGTTTAGGGGGCATTTCATGGTTGATATAGAAATATAGAGCCAGAGGCTCCGCCCGACTCCCATCTCAGTGGGTTCCCCCATAGGGTGGAAGGGGCTCAGCCCATGCATGCTTGCAGGATGGGGAAGGACCACTCTGGCTGAGGTGGCTCCCACACTGCCTCTGTCCCAGATGTGGAAACTGGGCAGGGGACTGTGGTCTGGATCCTGGGCATCGCTGCATCCCCACCATTTGTGGCACGGCACTTCTGGGTGCCAGGGAGTGCCCCAGGGAGACCCGCAGCTGTGCATCCCTCAGTGCTTGGGGGTCTCAGGGGTCCAAGACAGAAGCAGAGCCAAACCCTCACTTCTGCAGGGTGCTCTGGTGGGTGCCCTGCCTGGCAGCCATTTGCTGGGACTGGGATGAGCCTGGTCCTAAAACTTCCCTACCCCTGCAGATGTCATGAAACACTGGGTGCAGAGCATCCCCCAGCCCACCAGCACCAACTCAGACCTCCAGCATCACGCCCGCCCCAGGCTGGGAGCTGGAAAGCAGTCCAGGATATGTTGAACCATGCCCCTCTGAACACAGGAGGCTATGCTGGCTCAGCAGGCACACATCTGCAGCTCTCCAGCCCTGCTTCCTGCACCCAGCAGATCCCCATAGGGTGACACACACATCCAGGGAGCCTGTCCAAGCTGTGAGGTGTTGAGCCCTGGCCACAGAGCTGCCTCATTGGACTTTGGCAGCCTGGACAGACAGTGCAATGGCTGCCAAGTCACATGGAGGCATCTGCTGCCCAGATGGGTATGTTTGCAAGGAGGGAGCAGTGGGGTACAGAGGCCCTGGGGTGGCTGAGGAAATAGCCTAGGAGATGAACAGGAAACTTTAAGGTGATTCTCCCTGTTTCCTTCTGGGGAAGGGAAGGGAAGGGAAGGGAAGCAGCAGGAGGAGGCGGTGGTCTGGCAGGGTGATGGGCAGGGCTGGATCTTGATGGAACGCAGCAGCATCATGGCTATGTGAGGTGCCCAGAAACAAGCAGGGAAGGGATTGTGGCCTGAGATAGATGGGGAGCTGCAAAACCAAAGGTGTGCTGGCACATCCCCAGACTGGAAAAGATGGGGGTGCCACTAGGTGCTACAGCCCACTGAGACTCCTCATCACAACCAGCTGACACCCCAGCAAGGTCAGTTTTCTTTTTTTGGGACACAGCCTCTGAAGTCCACTAGGCAGCGAAGCTCCCTGGGGCAGTCCAGAGAGCATTGCTCCCCCAGGCAGCACCCATGGCAGAGGGTCAGACTTAAGGTTATTTGTGCCCCTAGTAGCTCAGGTAGTAATCCAGTGGCTGGGCCCTGTCTGGCCCTCAACTCATGCAGCCCGCACCAGCACTGCGATAAAAATGAGAAAGTGAAGTAACCAGCATCTCCTCAGATCCATGTCCCCATGCCACAGCTTCCCAGCAAAGTCCCTGCCACCAAGCCAGGCCTGTTTTCCCCAAACTAAGTCCCATTTTTTTTATTCAACAAGCCACCTCCAAGCTCAAGATCTCCCTTCCTCAGCAGCCATGCAACCCCAGGTGCCTCAGTTACTCTCTCCATCCTTCTCTTCCCTTTTTACCCATCCTGAAGCCCAAAATGCCCTCTAAAGTGAGGGTGACTCATCCCACTCTTCACTGGGGGCTCCCAGCCACAATCCAGCTGGTTCTGGGAGCCAGAGGGATTATCTGGCCCCACTGGGATCAGCTGGTGAAGGGGGACAAAGACCCTCTTCCTTTTGGGGGCAGCTTTCCCGCAGCATTCTCACTGCCTTTCTGTGATTCCCAGATCTGCAAATAAATTGCACTTCTTTCTTCAAATCCACAGGCTTCCTTTAAGCCCCAAAATGTTCCTGGGAGCTTTTATCTTTCCCTCTCTACTCCAGCCATGCAGAGCATGTGGGCTGGACTCGGATGCTGTTATCTAGCTGGTTAATAATGCAGCCGAATCCCCCTAGGTTTAATGAATAAATTCAACCTGTTTTCTCATGGAGACACTCCCACCATTGAAAACACCAAGGCCATGCCAGCCTCATCTTCTCTTCTTTTTTTTTTTAAGAGCAAAACCAGACGATGAAGAGGGATTGACACAGAGAAAGGCTGAGATGGGCAGATGCTCCTGCAAATAACGGGGCTTTGTGGGGCCCAGAAGTTCAAGTTTCACATGGTAAATAGAGACCGACAGAAGCATGAGGCTGGAGCAGAGCTGGGAATTGTGCTCCTGAGCAGCTCCAAAACTGACGTAAGAACAGCCCCAGAGCTGGCTTGCTCACCACATACCTAATTTTCCCATATAAGGCCAAAGAGAGCAATAACTCTCCTGGCAAGCAGATCAATAAAAACAGATGGTGGGCTTACAATTAGAGATTAAGCACATACCAATCCAGAACAAACAGGCCATAAATCATACATGAAGGAGGGTATTTATAGCTTAGATCACATTCCTTAATTAATTCAAAATGGCCCAGAAAAGAAAATAATACAAAAGTGCTCTTTTCCTGCCTTGCTTTTGCAAAGCTGCATTCTTTTCTCGGAGGGTGCAGGGGACAGGGCAGCCACAGGAAAGACGCCTGCAGGACGATCCCGCCTGGGCTGCTGGGGAAGGAAAGCAAAGACTGAGGGTCTGGGCAAGAGCTGCAGAGTTGGCAGTGAAATAGGGTGAGCACCTGGGGCTTGGCACCATGCAGAGAGAGGGACAGAGAATGGTTGAGCAGTGGATTTGTCTGCCCACCCCCAGGTTCATGGTATGCCTTCCCCTACAAGCACATCACCAGCACCGTGTCCCCAGAGTGGGCTGGTGGGACAGAACAATAGACCTGTGGGGTGAAGATGCAGGAGCTTCCCGCATGCTACAGCTCTGGAGGCATTTCCATGGTGGAAGATGCTCCCAGGACATGATTTGGGATCTCCTGAAGGACAACACAATAGACCAGCCATTAACACAAGTCCTGCTAACAGGGCATTTGACCTTTACAGCAATGGCCAAGCACGTTTTTCATGCAGAAATTACTGCACTAAATTAACTCTCTCTATAAAATTATAACAAACCACTCACCCTTGAGGAGACTGCCAAGCTGGAGGCAAATGCAATATGACAGAGAAAACACCAGCCAAGACTGATTAGCTCTGAAAATATACCTGGGCCTGAACTGTGGATGAAGGGTCCCAGGCCTTCCAAAGCACGTCTGTGACTCCAGACCAGACCTCTAGGATAGTTAGGAATTATTCATTTTAATGGGAACAACGTACCTAAGGCCCCTGGGCAGTCCAGATGTCAGAAAGCCCCATCCAACTGCAAGTCTTGCTCTGAATTCCCAAAGTTACGTCAGAAGGATGTTAACACAAAAGACTTCACCTGACTGTGGGAAAAGCCATGCTGAGCAGAGGATGGTACAGGGATGGCAGGCTGAGTGCTGCATAGCTCCCCTGTGCCCAGAGAGGAACATCTTCCCTCCCTGCATCCATCTCCTCATTCCCTCTGCACTCCACCCTCTCTCCTAGTGCATGCCAATTGTTCCAGCTCTTCTGCTCATCACATCCCACCAGCTGACCACACAGCAAACTCTTCACGTCTTTGCTGGCAGGGTTAGTCTTCTGCCAGGTTCATGATTTGAATTGGCCTGCCTAGGGATCTGGTAGGTCCCTGTGCTGACCCATGCTGCCTTCAGCCACATCCCAAAGCCCCACCAAGTAGCAGAAGACCCCACATCAACCAGCAGCAGGTGCTGAGCTGGATCCCCACTGCCTACCCCCTGCCCAGGGGTAACAGGGCTGCTGGCACCCTGAGGACATGGTGCAGAGGAAGCAACTCTCACTCTGTCCCAGGCAGGAAAGCAGAGAGCCAGGACAGCCATAAATATAAACCAAGTTCTTTTAGGCTTGTCCTTCCCTCCCTGCTCTCTGGAGCATTGTCAAACAAGCTGGGCATGAAAAAGATTGCTTCTCTGATGGAGCTGGAGACCCTCCAGGACAAGGAGTGAAAGAGGAACCCAAAGCACAGCGAAGCAGAGAGCACTTGACTGTCTACCAGCTGCCTCAGCATCACCAACACCTCCCTCACTCGGCAGCCCCTGTGCCTTGTAAACTGGGAAACTGGGTTAAGGGTGCTGTACCAGCTGGAGCTAAAAACAGTCACTCTTTGACCAGTGGTGATTTGGGAAGAGAGCCTGGCCCTGAAGCAGTGGTATGGGGTGGGAATCCACATTTGTTCACATGAAGCAACCCCATTAGCACTGCGCAACCTGGATACATCACAAGGGGTTGACCTTAGAGGAAAAACTCTCCAGCACAGCAGGCTGTGCAGAGCAGATCTGAACATCTCAGCCCCATTTAAAGTCCCCTGCTGGACAGGGCTATCTTAAAATCTCATTTGCACCCTCTTCCCATGTTTTCTCATGTATGAGGGCTGCTGGTGGGGCACCATGCTCATCCCCTGAGCTGAATGATGACTTTGCAGATTGCCCCAGCACGATGCTATTTACTGTCTTGCCACAGCTCTGCATTTTGTGGGTTTGTGAGAGTTGCTGTGGACTCAAAGACATGAGAAGCAATCCCAGCCATGACGTACTTCTCGTGATAGCGATTGTGCAGACGTTCACTGACAAGCAAGTCTAATCAGCATGCGAAATAGCTTATTAGCTGCCCTCTATCATAGCTAATCTGTTGACAGCCTAGGCTCGCGTAATAAATCAGGACTTCAGATCATGAGGCTATAATAGCCCTCTGCAAACTGCTGCTGTGATGTTTATGGCAGCCCAGCTACTGTGTGGTAACATTCCAGACCTGCAGGAGTGGCAGGGTCAAGGAGAGCTATGCATATGACATCAGGTGCCATCAATGTGACTGCCCCTTGGAGACGTGTTTCAGCTCTGCACTGAGTCTCAGAGGGCTGCATGGTGAAGAGACTCCACCACAGAGGAGGTAGAGGATCTCCAAAGCAGTGCTGGGGGCTATTTTATGGGCAGCCAAGATGCAAGGGCCAGGAACCTTTCCCAGGAACTCTTTAATTTACCAGCAAGGTGGTAACCCATGCACCACCTACTCCATGTGCTGATATCACTTTCTTGGGCTTTCCTCCAGCAGAGATAAGGCCCATAATTGCCACCACTGTCCTTGCTGTCTGCAGGACAGTCGACCCCTGAGTGTCGCCAGCTCTCCCATCAGCTAGCCACCATTGCACTCTCTCTCTCTCAACTGCTCCAATGATTACCTTTGCATATGATATGCACCAAAAGATGCCTCTGTGGCTTTGTTGAATCAGGGTGGAAACAAATTTCCCCTTAAGACAACTCTTTGGAGGAAATGGTTTAACTTCCCCAGTATGGGGGATGCAGATAAGTTGTAAAGCATTGCAGTTGTGTCTCCTGGAGTGATCCAGGCCCTGGTGATGCCTCAGCCCTGGACCTGCTCCCTGCAAGCAGGTGAACATGTTTTCAGCCTCCTCCACCTCCACAGAAGTCCCCTGTGCTGGCTTTCATCCAGACAAACTTTGCTGATGGAAATGCCACCCATCCCACCTTCATTAGTCACATCCTTTCTCCACTGCTTTGGGCACCTGCTATTCACAGGCTGAGCCAAACTTCCCCTGGGGACTTCTGGCAAGGAGAGGATCTCCTCTGGTCTGACAGCGGCTGTGGAGGGCTCACTCTGGGACAGGTCCAGACCGCAGCAGAGGAACCACCTCCCCACAAGGCAGTTGCATTGGTGTGAAACATGCTGCAAAGCCTATCTCCCTCCCAGCGCAGGCTAGCACAGAGTTATTTACAGGCTGTGTTAATACGATGGACACCACGCCAGCCAACGCACAGGGATTAAACCAAAGCCCTTCAAATGAACTTTGTGAACTGCTGCAGAGGGAGGAGGGAGCCAGCCTCCCTGATGCACTGCCAGGGTCCAAACTGCCCAAGTAACTGGACACACTCTGTGGCACCTTGTGCTGCCCTATGCTCATGAGTCAGCTCCAAGCAGACAGACAGGTATATCAAATCTGTCCCAATCAACAGGAATTGTAAGCTTGTCCATGTTCAACACATTTGCTCTTGGTGGCTATCCACTTGCTCCTGGGGAGCAGCACCTCCTATCTGGCTGCTTTCATCTGGTATTAAATCACTCCAGGAATCCTCCTCTAGCAGTTAGTCAGCCTTCTCCTCCCTCCCAGAAAAAAAAAAGCTGTTTTGTCAGTAAATGAGATAAACATCTCCCCTTCATCTAGATTCAAAGAGAAGCTAATAAAAATATTTACACAATCCTCATGATACTACACTCGCCAGGGTTTTTGTGGTGTCCTGATTGCAGCAGTTCCCCCTTAAGCATGGCCCCAGCCCAGAGGAGGAAATCCCAGGCTGGTCACTGCAGCCCTGATGCCCATAGGCATCTCACATTGACCCCATGGCTGCTTTCCCAGGCTTGCTGTCCCCGTCCCACCCTGTGCTACCGGCTGCAAGGAGCCACATCTGTCAAGCAGCCAGAAGCCTTGCACATTCACGGGACTGGGGAGTGTATTAACTCAGTCATCCGGCTGGGCTGGAGTAATTAAAAGAAAAGCACGTTAAAACCTGCAGTTCTGCACAGCACTGGGCAGGAGATAGCATCTCAGACAAACCCTGGTTATGGTTTATCCAGCCAAGTGTGGGCAGCATGGGACTGAGCTGCCCATGCACCTGCAGATCTGCTTTTGCGCATCCCAAAGCCTGAGGCTCTCTTGCCCTGCTGACCCCCTGCCCGTCTTGCTCAGGGTGTGTTGATAGCCAGCAGCCAGCACCCGTCTAGGTGGATGTTGAAATTTTGCATTGTAGAGTCCCTTGGGCAGGCACACAGGTGTTTCTTCCACCTTTGTTCATACCGTGAGATTAGAGTGATGACAAGAGACACATCTCAGCCAGAGATGCTGACAGACAGTGCTCTCAACATCCCTGCTCATGAACACCACTCATGTAACAGTGAACCACGGTCATATCAACCCTAGACTATCAGGTAGTGCCCAAGGGAACCTGCTTGTCCCCTCTGGGCTACCAGCCCTCCTGTGGTCCAGAAAATCTCTGTCCTTCTCAGCTCATCCCACCATACCCAATGGCTGTCTGTCCATCCCACCTTGTCCTACCCAAACAGTCAGCTACTCCCACTGGTTGTGTTTGTTGCCACAGACCTCCTTGGATGAAATGCCTGATCTGATGGTCCCTTCCTCTCCGATTTGCAGAGGGGCTTGGTATTTTTCTGGATCATCCATCTAGAGAAGTGAACATGTTCTGCTTCCTGCAACACCCTCCAGATGGACATTATTGTCCCCAGGTAGATATGACCAGAGATGTTTTTATGAAGCAGTGGCAAATCCTGACTGAGATCAGACAGAGACCTTGGTTTGCTTTTGTTGGCAGTTCACACGCCTCCATGCCCCCCACAGCATCAGGGTCTGACAACGTTCGTCAGGAGCTGCCTGCACGGGTACCAGTGTGTGATTTCACCATGCAGGCTGCAGCCTGGCTCCTTGTTTTGCATCCATTTATGAAGCTGCAGTAATGAAAATTAGATGTTATATTTCTATTTCCACCTTTCACTGCAATTTGCTTAAATGTATTAGCACTGATGTATGGCCTAGCCCCTGCTTGGCCAGGTGAGCCACATCTGCCAGCAGTGCATTTCATTTGCATCCTTAGTAGCTGTGGTGGATCTGGGAAGGCCATTAGAGACATCTGAGAACAAGGATCTAGAACAAGGTCATCTTTCTGTTTGGGTGGTTTTTTGTTTTTTTGTTTCCAGGCAGTATAAAGAAACCTGTGCTAGTTTGTTCCTGCAGATAAGCTTTTCCTGTGCCATTGTTACAGGCTATTTTCCTTGATGTACATTTTTGGCACATGCAATAAGCCCTAACATCATTCCCTATCTCTATGTTCACTGGAGTCCAGTTTAAAATATTTCTAGCCTTTATTTTAGATTTTCCAGTGCTGAAGCGATACTATATATCCTTTAGGCCTTATTTTTGTCTTATGAATCACCAACCTTTAAATAAGACCCTACTGGCTATAAAAAGCCCCTGCTAAACAGCGAATGGTGCCGGGGTAATAATGTAGCAAATCCCTGCAGTCTCTTCTCCAGCAGTAGCTCTGGCACTCAGTTTGCATCCTGTCAGAGTCTAGATGAGCGTTTTTTGACCCAGCTGAGAAGTATTAGTTCAAGCTCTGGACTTTGCTCCCATGCACTTTTATCAAATGCTCTTGAAGTGCATATGAAACCACTAAATCTTCTCCTATTAACAGCCCATTTGCAGATGGAAAAGGTATTTCTGCAGTCTTTCGGGGGCAGTTTGTCAAGCAGGTTTCACTAATATTGGCTTCCTGTAAATAAAGACATGAAATATTTGTGCTGGTTTCTCCTTCTCTGGGGCTTTTGGTGCTCCAGCACCAAGCTGGTCTCCGGGTTTAACCATGCTGTTGCAAAGATGGCTATTGGTATCCTCCTGGGGACTCTGACTGATGGCTCCTGGAGGCATTTGGCCCCCCTTGCAGAAGAACAAAAGAATATGAACTAGGCACAGAGAAATTCCCACTGGAAAGTTAAAGGGAGTCCCAACTATCAGGACAGAGAGGGTCTGTCATGCACAGTAGGTCTTCATGGCCTAGGAGGTGCCCCACAGTCTTGTATTCCTTTGCAGTTTTAAGCTTGTCTTGTATTTCCTGGGGAATGAGACACGCTTAATGCACTTTATGAGCTGGCTGAACCTCATGCCTGTTGCATGTCTGTGTGATTCAAGCTGCTAGACTGGGGACAAAGTTCCCAACGCAACTCACGCTCAAAGGTTTGTTGTATTCCTCTGTCATTGGAGGGGGCTGCTGCCATACCCTCATCCTTACCTTTCACACTTTGTTGCAATAACTTCTCGCTCAGGCACAGTAGTTCCATCATAGATGATTTATTCTGTTGTCTTTGGTTTTTTTGACTGAGCCTTTGTCCAGCAGATCTGCTGTTAAAGAGTGGCTCAGACCCAAGAATCATGTTCCTCTACTCTTTCCAACTCAAAATATCACCTGTATAAAATGAAATGCCCCAAACACCATTATAAATGGCTTTATTTTTCTATGCTACCTCCCAGTGCTGCCTACCACCCAAACAGCAGTAAGGTCAGTGTATCCTAAAGAAGAGCTCATTGCACATGAGATTGCTCCTGTTTTTCCAAGTCTACCTGCCAGAGCCCTGCTAATGCACACAATGTTAAAATATTTGGCATGAGTCACCTCCCCCAGAATTCTTCCCCGTGAAAGCAGTGGAAATATTCCTCCTACATATGTAGTACATTGGGTCTGGTGTGAGTGGAGAGTTGTGTCAGCTGCTTTCCTGTGGTGATCACTGCACACCTCCACCCTCGCGTGGGCGTCCAGAGCAATGTGCCACCTGGCACTTCTCTTAGGCCTTCCTGTGGGGATGGACCAAGGCACCACTGGGCTCTTCTACCTATTTGCATAGAGCTGGGTGTTTCCCTGGTCAGGGGAAGATGTCTTCAAAATCCTCTATAGCTCTAGCCCTCCAGCTAGCAAATGTGCTGCTATGAAATCTTTGCTCCTAGCACCTTCTGCCTGCTTACAGGTTCTGTTCACCCTTACAATACTCTCAGCTTTATATTTTTCAGTTTGTACCTTTATGCTCAGATTGCTCAGCTCTGAGCTGGGAATGAGTACAGGATGGCAAGTCTAATGCTCCCTCATACCTACATATGTGCCTTTCAGTCACTGCTAATATCTGCTCCTGAATTCACCCAAGCTGCTGCTTTGGGATCTAACTTACAAAAAATAAATGTCCTGATTGCTTACAGCCTGCTGGTCTGCTTGTCCTCTTCACCATTGACAATGTTCCTATGAAGGTTTTCCTGAGTTAGAGGAGCTGCTGCCTGTGCTGACACAGCTCTGAAAAGCAACAGAGTCTGGGGTAACTCCTAGCCATTCCTACTGGCTTCATTTGTGGTGTTCCAGGCAGCCTAAATTCAGAGATGGCAGGGCTTTCTTCCTTAGGTTTCCTTCCCTGTAGCCCTTGGGTTTGCAGTCACTCCCAGGCTGGCACAGCCCCATCCATCCAGAGGGTTTGGTGTGGGTATGTGCTTGCCCGAGACCAGCTCTGGGGCTCTGGCATTTTTGTCCCTGGTCTCTGTTGCAGTTTGGTTTTGTGCTGGGGACTTGGTTTGCCTCCTTGCCAAACTGCATGACTGGCTCTCAGCCCCAGTCCAGTCTTCACCTCTTTGCATCTTCCACCTTAAAAGCATCTCCCCCAGTCTCATTTGCCTGCTGAATGCAGGATACCAGAGACTTCTCCAGCAGTTTTGTTGTTGGCTTTCACTGAGTTACAGAAAAGCCATTAAATGTCAAGTGCTGAAATCAGGCGCCTCCACCTCTCCCTTCCTGTTGGTGTCCATAACCTGCATGCACAGAGGGAAGCAGTGTTTAAACCCTCTCTCTACACTCATGGAGTTTCTCCTCCAGAGCTTTAACTGCTCTGCTCTTCCACTCCATATATTTTCTTAGCTCATTTTCTTCTTATCCCATGGGAGGCTCACCAGCTTCAGAGCCCAGCGCTGTGATGGAGATCTGCTTTGGTGTGATGGCTCTGTTCTGATGCATCAGTATGACATAGAGAGCCTCTCCAGCAGCCCTGGACACCATTTCTCCGTTATGCAGTCCCGCGTGTGTGTGTACCTCTCCACCACAACAACAGCTGGCTCATCCAAAAACTCCTGGATACCCCAAAACCCTGTGGTCTGTCCCATCCACTCACCTGGCTCAGATCCAAAACCTCTGTGTCTCGTAGTGTCCACCACAGAGCAGAGGATATCAGTGGTATAGCCAGACCTTGCTCTGTACCTCTCGCAAACACAGCAGATTGGCTGGACCTTCCCCAGCAGTATCTCTACCCCTTGACAGTAGCACAGTCACCAGCTGGGCTGCCCCAGTGAGCAGCCTTTGCTCCCAGAAATGCCCCATACCGGGATCTAGCTAGGACTCAGAACAGATTCCCAGACTAAACCCTTCCTGCCTGGTGATGAAATCACCCATCAAAAGGCATGCAGCGGTTCTCAGCCAGATGTCTGCAGTGGGCTGCAGGGGAAGGAGCTGGGAAAATAAACATGTCTTCCTGCGTGCGTCCTGTGCTGCTGGGAGGATGCAGTCACTGAAACCAAACCTGTCCTTTCTGCCCTGCCTATAAGCAGTGCCAGCTCGACTCCTGGGCCACCAAATAAGTACATGTCCCTGGTCAGCACATACCAGATTCTCCTCCCAGGCAGGGACTGTGAGGGCCACAGGCAGAACCTGCTTTGCCTAATTTTGAACATACCTGAAACAGGAGGTTTTCAAGGGATGGGGTGGGGCAGGAAAAGGGAAGGACAGAGAAATTCCTGGGAAATCATGGCTGGAAATTCACAGACCACAGGAAGATGACTGGGAGAAAGAGAGGAGTATAAGGGCAAAGGAGGAATAAGATTTGGTCCACCACTACATGGACATCCTCTCCTGGCAAGGTCCAGGGCAAGGTAATGCCTGCCTTGGTACTGCTCCCAGCAGCATGGGACCCCTCATGCGGCCCCCAAGCACCTTTGGGGTCACTGCACCCTGAAGCCACTGTCACAGCAGCATCAGAGGGACACTGCATTTGACAAGCAAAGGCTCAGTCCCAGTGTCCATCTGCAGGGCTGACCTGGCCAGGATGCTTTCCACCAGGATGCTGGAGAGGTGAAAGGGGGCTGAGAGCAGAAGGACAAAGACAGCACTGGGCAAACCCCGGAAATAAAACACTTCCAGAAACCCACCTTCCCCACCAAAATAGGGTTCCTAATCTCATCCTGGGATAGCCTTCAGACCCCAGCTCTGCCCAAAGGTCACCCAGCTCCTAGCGCCCAGGAAGGCCCCACCATGTCCCATGATGTCTCCTTGTTTGAGGAAGAGTTTCAGCTCCTAGAAGGTATGAGTTGGCTCCTTCTTAATGTATTACAATTTAACAAGCTTAGACAAAGCAGCTTCAAGTTTCCCCCCAGGGGGGATTCAGCAAAAGCTGTGATTTATCACGTTCTGCATGTAGCACTTCCCTGGGCCTGACTCCCATGCTGTGCCAAGTGCTGACCCCAAACAATGCTAAAAATGCTCCTCTGCCCCATGGTCACTGACCTGAGCGTGACTCACTGAACAGGGGGAGGACCACAGCATTTCACAGGGATTTTATCCCTTCATCCAAGAACACCAAAGCTCTGTGCAAATATTCATCACCCCTCCAAGGCATGGAAACATCACTGCCATTTTAGAGAAGGAGAAAATGAGTCATGGGATGATGAAGTGACTTGTCCATGCTCATATTGGAATGGGTCCAGCCGGCCCTGCAATAGGGGAATTATGGGGGACCCTCACTTCTGAGGTAGGAGATGAAATTTCAGGATTTTGCCGCAGTTCCGAAAGGCTTTCCAGTAACGGAGTAGTTCTGACAAGGCAGACAGCAATAATACAATTGGGTTTTCAAGTCAGAGAGTTATGTGAAATCCCTACCATTGCTTCCAGATATTTTTCTTGCTGATCCTGTACTTGTTTCAGAGCTCCCAGGATGTACCGGCGATGCACAGTGAAATTAACTAATTACTAACTGGGAACTGGTTATGTTTAGGATCATGAATTTATGCTGCAGGGTCCTTTCAAGTTAACTGTAACTGCCTTGATTAATCCTTTATTTATGGAAAGCCAACCTGGCTGGAAACAAATGGAGGGGAGGAGGAGTCAGGATGCTTGGGTTCAGTTCCTTGCTCTTTAGCTCTGTCACTGACCCTAGACACAACTTGGCAGAAGGCGGGCCTGGTGGTGAAAATATCAAACGAGGTTTAGGAGATCTGCATCCAACTCCTGGCTTTGTTGCAGATTCTCTGGGTGACTTCAAGTAAGACATGTGCTTGAACCTAGACCTGCACAGCAGCATTTCCAGGATCGCGGTGATCTCTCCTACCAGAGGTAAGGCCAATGCTCTGCCTTCCTGGCATTAGGGCAAGTACATTTTGGCCATGCCAGCACAGAAAGCCCATGGCTGTCTGAGGAGCCCTGCTGCTGAGTCCCCACGTCCAGTGCAGATGCCCTTTGGTTGAGCATCCTGTGTCCAGCCATGGGAAGCTGAGCAGTGTTGAGCTGCTGGAGGTCTTCCAGGGCTACCACACATAGGGTACAACATGGATATATGGCCACCTGTACCGGGACATTCCCAGTGCCCAAGCAATGGTTGTTACTGGCAAGAAGGTCTTGGTCCTTTTTGGCTTCACAACCACAGATCTGTGTGTGCATGGGAGCTTCCCCAGTTCCAGGTCATGTCTGAGCTACAATGTACAAGCAGATCAGCCAGCAGGCTCATCCCACATTAAAGCTGCTGCAAGTAAAACCAGAAAATACAGTTGTCTCGCCAGCAACCAGCAAAGCAACGGCCAAACCAGCCAAACTGGATAGAAACCGGTCAGGTAGCACTGCTCACCCCAGTTAGCTTGGGCTGAGAGTGAGGCAATGGGCTGGTTTAGGAAACACTTGTCAAGCTCCTTCTAGACGCCTCTGTTTGCAAGCCCAAAAGTCACTTTCAAAGGCATTGACACAGGCAAGGAGGTCTATGGGTGACCCCTTGGTCCCAGTCCCAGCAGAACTGGCTACAGCTCCTGGAGACATGGAAAATCAAGGTAGCTCTATCGGGAGCTGCCACTGCTTGAGGTGGTGGTTACTCTGGGGGCCCAAAGGTGATGGAAGAGTGAGTTTGGCTTTTAGGGCTGCAGGATGAGGAACAGCAGAAATCCCCTACATGCTGGCCAAGGACTGAGGGACACATACAGACCCTGTCTTACAGGAGTGTTGGTGTAGATGGCATTACTTGCAGGGCCTGCTCAAGCACCAGTTGGCTAGAATACCTCTTCCTGTTTGATGATGAATTTGCTTTAGTTATTTGCTCCTTCAGCTCCTCTGAGCTGACTTCTGTAATAGCCAACAAACCACACCAGGCTCAGAAAGTCTTGCACGCCAAAAGAAGTTGGAGGCTGGGAAAGTATCTAGGGGACAAACTGTACCCACTTATCCTAATCTTACTCTCCCCTCATCACTTATGTCCACTGTTTCTATTGGATTTCTCCTGAGGGCTGGTTGTCAGCCCCTCCAGCAACCACAAAATACTCCTCTCTTCCCTAAAGGTGGTCTTCAGAAAGAGAAAATGATGCCATTATGGGGAATGACAAAAAAGGGAGAAATCAAAAGATCAAAACACTTAAACTGGGGACCTGGCATGGGGGGACCCCAAGCTAAGCAACCCCCACAGTGTCTACCACCCTCAAAGGCTCTGTCTGGATATGTGGTGGGAGAGGGATGGAAACAGGCTGCACAGTCGATGGGATTGCCCTGAGCTCCCTTCTCCTGCCTCTAGGGATGGTCAGCTCAGCCAGGGCCAAGGAGGCAGAGAAGATGGTCCCACCATATTGTGGGAAGGTGTAAATAAAAAAAAAGAAAAGATGGTCCCTCCAGTGGGGAAGTTATAAATAAAAAGGTGAGAAGAGCTGCCAAAACCTCAGCAAGAGGCTCTGGAGGAGCAGGGCCACTGCTAGGGACAAGAGATGGGCAAACCAGACATTTGGTCTGAACAAGCATAGCCTTCAGGAGATAAAAATTATCCCACACCTTCTATCAGCAAAATATGCATCTTGGGCCTGCCTTCTCTCAACTAAACACATGGCAAGATCATGTGAAAAAAAATCCACCCAACCTCATGTGTCTTCCTGGGTCGGTGGGTGAGCAAGGCCCAGGACAGGCATCAGCAGCAGTGTTCACTGCCGGGCCAGGAGGTGGGTGCCACCAAGCACACAAGTTTACTTCTCTGCCACAGAGAGCTGTGAAGGGCTTGGCAGAGAGCAGGTTTGTGGTGGCGGAGCAAAACACCATGTACTGCCCTGAGAACAACCTTCACGACAGCAGGGACGTCTGGCAGGGTGTTTGCTGCAGTGCAAGTACACCAAAGTGGGTCTCCAAGCACAAGCCAAAATGCTGGGTGACTGTTGGATGTGGACTTTTTAATCCCTAATTTATTTGCCTGTTTTGCTAGTGTGTGACCGTGGCTAATGGGAACCACCCATGAAAATTACTCTTTCCCCCTTTAATGTTAAGAGGAGCTACTTAAGAAACAGTGCTGTGACCTGTAATATATTATAGCAAAAAAATGCACATCTGGACACAATCAGCTGGGAAGTGGGACCTGCTCATCCCTGCTCCCTGGGCAGGAGCAGCAGGAAAGGATTTGGGACAGCCAAGGTGCAGAAGGGATGACTCTCAACCCTCAAGTTTGCAGAGCTTCCCCCATACTGTCTGCCAGCCACAGGACAAGCAAATGCAGCCATGAAATCAAGTTTTAATCTTTTATTTCCCATTCAGCAGAAAATGAGGGCAAATGCCCCAGGTTTCAGAAAAAGAAACCTCCCTCTGTTGCCTTTCCCATGAGACTCTTTCTCTCTGATGCCCCACTGAGATGCAGGAGCTCAGCCTCCTTTTCCAGCTCTAACCTGTCCCTCTTATACTAATGGCATTCAATGCTCTTCCAGCTCTTTGCAGGGTCCCACCACCAAGCCACCCGGTGTCCCTGGGGTTAGCAGGAGGGTGCAGGAGGTTAGTGGCATGCCAAGCACCTCGTGATGCTGAACCAGGAGACTCTAAAAGGTCCAGTGCAGGATGCACACAGAGCCACGTGGGACCTGAGCCAGGAGCTGGGTGACTCAGGAGGGTTTCTGTTTCAACTTTCAAGGATTATTTCACGTCTTGATGAGGTTTTTACAAAAATCTGAAACCCAGAACATTTTCTGTAAAAGGAACCAAAGGAAAAACATTTGGGGACAAAATTATTTCTACTGGAAAAGCTTTAGGAAATTAGAGACATGGCACAACTGGAGACAACATGCCTGATGGGGAGTAACAGGGCAAAGGGGGCAAGGTGAAACTATCCACATCCAGATGGAAATATTCACATCCAGGGACCCCAGCTTTACCTCTGTGGCTATGTCCACAAGCATACATCTTCCAGGCCAGTAAATGTGGGCAGTTGCAGAGGTTGGACCAGAGGAATGATGGAGTGAACCACACTCTTCTGCTGACATGAACCTGGTGACTTGGACTCCTGACTGCTGGAGCTGGGAAGGCTCGAGAGCTGGTTTCAAATGCAAATGAAATCAGCCCTGTTCAGTCACCCGTGGCTTGCCTGACAAGCGATTCACATTTCAGATTTGGCTGCAAACTGTGGTTCCTGGGAAGAAGACTGCTCATGGCTGTAAACCAAGGTGGGGAGTGCCAAGCCATCAAGATGGGGAAGGAGGAATGTCATGGGAGGGAGAGGGAATCATTGACAGCCACAGTGGGACTATTAGACTGCTGAGAAACATCTGCTCTGTGATATCCTGCTGAAGCCTGGCCAGAAGGAGGCCAACGATGTCACCAGAGCATGAGAGGTTCCTGGATGGAGACCCTTACCATCACTTGAGACCCTGGGCCAAGTTGAAGCCAGCTTGGCCAGGTGATGCTCAGGACCCCACTGCGGGGTCCTGTTCCAGGAGCTGAGCACAGCCCAGAGATCTCAGATGGGGAGACGGGGTGTGTGGTTCATGGAGGGCCAAGCAGGAGAAGACTGGAGGTAGCTCCTGGCTGGTGGCCACCATGATGCCAGGAGAGCTCAGGGGAGGCTCAGGCATGGGATATCCAGGACCCTCTCTTGCCAGGGTGGTCTCACTAACCACAAACATTCAAATAATCATCAGCTCAGAGTAAAAATAAACAGCGGGATCTTTACTATCTGAGCCTTTTAGTTTCACCCATTCTCATTTTCTAGTTTGTTTCTGCAAAGGGCATTTTGTTGGAAGAGGGGAAAGACCAGCCTCTCTCTGCACAGTACCTCTGTGGGGACTCAGGAAAGTGGTTGCCACGATTTCTCCTAGATGACCCTGATGGTGTTAGTCAGCAGGGCATGGGATTTTCACAGCCCCCAGGTCTGCATGAGCCCCAGGGTCATTGCAAGGTGAGGACTGCCCATCTGGGAGCCCAGTCCCCAGGTCCAGGTGTGCACTGGGGCCACATCCCAGGGAAGGCTTTTGGGGGCAGGAGGAGGGGGCTGTGGACTGTGAGAGGCACCAGAAACACCTGGTCCCAGGCAACAGCATCAGCTGGGCTGTTTTCAAGGCTGAGCAGAGCTCAACCTGTAGGCTGGACCTTCAGCAAATCCTGTCCCCTATCCCTGGTCTGAGCTGTCTCCTAGCCTACTCAAGGCCTCTATGAAGGCCCTTTGGCCATATGCAGAGATACCACACAGGGCCTTACTGGGCTGCCCACAGGTGATGGTGGCAATGGTGAAGGCAGAATGGCGAGGCAGAGCTTATGCTGCACCCGCTCCTCCTTCTTCTCACACACCCCTCCACTCCTGTGCAGTAGCTGTGTGTCTCCAGGATGGGTCTTGTACAGGACTGCTGATTTTGCACACCAACACCTCCTCCTCCTTGCCTTCAACCCTCCAGCACGTCCTCAGCAAGAATCGTCCTCCAGCAGATCAGGGGAAGCTGAGCTGCAGGCAGGGCTGCCCGTGTTGCCAGTGCAGAGGCAGCTGCTCTGACTTGCTGAGCACTGTTTATCTCCAGAAGCTCCCTCAAAGGTGAAGCGATGCCAGGGCCGATAGAAAACAGCTGAGCGAGCAGGGCAGGGGCGCCGGGCAGGTAATGCCGTGCCGTGACTCAGCCCGGGGTTTGATCCCATTGATTTTCCACCCAAGCAGCCTGGCTGAGTACAGGGCAGTTACTCCTCATTTAGGATAAGGGCAGGACTCAGCTGTGTGGTCCCATCCCGGGGATGAAATGCAGTTTGGCTCCCCTGCCAGCAGGGTAGCCTTCCCCACTGCCACCAGTTGTGCTACTTCACATCCTCCATCCCCCATGGGCACTGAGCCAGCAAGAAGCCATTGGCCCTTCTCCTGCCTGGACTAGGATTGGACCTGAACTACACTGTAAAACACACACACATATATTTGCTTTCAAGGGCCTTTCAGATTTCTACCCTTTACTCACTTGCCCTGCAGTTATTACCAAGAAACACAATTTCTTCAAGCAGCAGAAGCCAGATTTTCAGCTGGCATAAAGTGACAACCCCCAGAGCAGCCTCTGGAGATGTGCTGCTTTACATCCACTCAACATGTGGCCCCTTGTCGTGGTTTAATCCCAGGTGGCAACTAAGCACCACACAGTTGCTCGCTTATTCCCCCTTGGTGGGATGGGGAGGAATCAGAAGAGTACAAGTGAGAAAACACATGGATTGAGATAAAGACAGTTTAATAGGTAAAGCAAAAGCCATGCATGCAAGCAAAGCAAAACAAGGAATTCATTCACTCCTTCCCATCGGCAAGCAGGTGTTCAGCCATCTCCAGGAAAGCAGGGCTCCATCATGCATAATCGTTACTTGGGAAGACAAACACCATCACTGTGAATGTCCCCCCCTTCCTTCTTCTTCCCCCAGCTTTTGCTGAGCATGATGCCATATGGTATGGGATATCCCTTTGGTCAGTTGGGGTCAGCCATCCCAGTTGCATCCCATCCCAACTTCTTGTGCGCCCCCAGCCTGCTCGCTGGTGGGGTGGGGTGAGAAGCAGAAAATACCTTGACTGTGTAAGCACTGCTCAGCAATAATGAAAACATCCCTGTATTATCAACACTGTTTCCAGCACAAATCCAAAACATAGCCCCATACTAACTACTGTGAAGAAAATTAACTCTGTTCCAGCCAAAACCAGCACACCCCTAGACCAGTATTTCTCGTGGGCAGAAGAGCTCTTCACCACAGTTGAGCAGCTTAAAAATATTTAAGGGACTTCCTCAGTGCTGGGAAGGAAAGAGCTGATGGCTGGGAGTTGGCCCAGCAGGCACCCGAGGAAAGGCACAAGCGAGGCAGAATCGTCCTCCTGCCAAGGAGTTCCCAGAAGGTGCTGATGCACAAGAGCTCGTGGCCATGGGATGAGAGGTTGGAGCACTGGGTGGGGAACTGGAGGATACTTGGATGCATTTCAGGTCTGAGAGGGAGAGAATTCTGATTAAAGCCAGTCTTTTCAGCACTACCTCAGCCTGGGATATCAGATGAGTTTGAATAGAAACAGTGAGCTGAAACTCTTGAGCCTGCTTTGGCAGGCATAACAAATATATATGTTACATGCAAAAAATAGTATTAAGCTGGAGTTATGAGGGAACTCAGGTATCAGTAGTTTGAGGTGGATAATATTACATGGTCATTGCTATTAACCTAAATCCAAATGTTATAAATCCAGGAAATTTGGAGCTGGGGTTAAGGGAATTTCAGGCATGTCAGGAATGCAGAGATCAGGCACAAATCACCTGTAGTGAAACCAGGGAGGGGAGAAATGAAACACGCCTGTAAAAGCAGGTTACATCTAATCCAGCCACAATGGGTGTATCATTCCTCTGTGTCACTGTGGAGCAGAGAAGGCACCTCCAGCAAAGCAGAGAAAAGGCAGGGAGGGAGGTGATGTATGATTGTGAATTAACAAATACATTTGAACACACCTCCCGTGCATGGTTTTGTGTGGTCCAGCCTGCCTGCACATGTTCCTCCCACTACGCATGCAGGCTTTGGTTATTCTTAAGCATGAATGAGGATGTTTTAGAGAACCAGAGGCCCAGGGGACAAAAGAGAGAGGAAATTTAATTTTGGTGCCTATGAAGGGAAGGCTGGAAATGTGAACATCTTGTCTGGGTTGGCAGAAAGCAGGAGATGGGCACTCTGGACCACAGAGTGGCCAGGATGGCAGTGGGAGGACCACCCTGCTAGGATCAAACCACGTGGCTTCAGACTGGTCAGAGCCATGCCCTTTCCCATGCACTTTTCAGCCAGGGATGCTGTCTAGCATGGCGACAAGTGTTTCTGCTGCAGGGACACATTTGGTCACAGCAGTGCTCGCAAAGTGGGGACCGGCCAAGTAAAAGCCAGTGGGAACTGGGGCCAGGCAGTCTGTGCTGGGAAGACTGGAGAAGTTGCACGGGACTGACCAGGTGCAGGAGCTGCCAACCGTGGACCTGCTGCTGACGGGGCAGAGGGAGCATGCAGGTTTGCAGGCAGGCTTGTTTGTGTCCAGCCTCCAGGGACATGGGGCAAGCAAATGGGTTGGGGTGACTGCATGGGAAAGCTAGGCTCTGCTGCAGGACTTCTGCTGAGCTGTTTATTGGGTAGCGTTACCAACATGCATCAGTACCCCCAGAAGTGATGCCAGGAGCAAAGGGCTCGGTCCAGACTGAAGATGTGACATCAGGCCTCTCAGACAGCAGCTCCCCAGCACCAGCAGGGAAGCACCAGTCAGCAGCATGCCTGCAAAGGGACTTTGCTCAAGGACACCTGCCTGCTTCCAGCTGTCACCCGCTGTTTGCATCCCGCCGTTGCTACCAGTGGAGTACCCCACAAAGCCTTCCGACTTGCAGTTAATCCCTGGTGACAGTTTGTTCCCTGGATGTATAAGCATTAACCCCTCTGGTGCTGGTGGCACCATGCTGGCTCAGTGTGTGGGTGGGCGCAGAAAGGTTAAGTCAGCAGAGCCACAATTAATCAGACTGGAATCCAGTTTAATTGCAGATTGCTTGTGATCCTTGATGCCTGCTCTTACAAAGTGCTGGAAAATGACAAATATTTATCCCTGCTTTGGCAGCGACCCTTTATCTTCCCACACTGTCATCAGGCTTTTCCAGCCTGGCTTTTGGGAGGAAAGAGTGTAAGCAGATACTATATAAGGGTAAAAGCTGGTTTGGGCAGCTGTCAGCTTTTGCATTCCCAGCATTCCTGTGAGGAGAGGCTGGTGGAGGAGGTGTGAAACACCGGGGGAGCTCATGGGCACCCAGGTGCTGCCAAATGGGCTTCCTGGGATCCCCACTGCCTGGGGTCCCCACTGCCTGAGAGGAGGAGGTGCCTGGACCAAGGAGCACAGTAGACTGGGAACCTTTTATGGGGCACAAAAAAAGGGGGAGTATGTGCTCCCCTGCTTAGGGAGATATGCATGAAGCTTGTGTTAGGTGTGGGAAAACCTGCAATTATCCTTGAACTAGGGAAAGCTTTTCTTGCTGTTGCAAAGAGGTGTGGAGTGGCGAATTGTGCTGCTGCACTGCCCTCACACCCCCACACCCTCTGCACCAACCATGCTGGGAGCACATCGGCAGGCAGAGAAAAGTGCCTTTGGGAAGGCACAGGCGGGGAAAGCAAGGCAGGCAAGCAGCTGCAGCAGCCACACAAGTGTGTGCTGCTTCAGATATGGTGATATTGTGACCATGATGGTGGCCTGGCTATGGGCTCTAATAGAGGGCCGAGCCCTCACCAAATAAACCAGTTGAGTTGCAGTGCTGTGAAGAGATGCAGTTGGTGTCTGTTCCTGCAGCCGCAGCATGTTCTGGGGGTCCCTGGGGCTTCTTTACGCCCATCTCCTGGAGCCCTGTGATCACCAGCATGTCCCCTGTGGTGCTGAGCCCAGAAGCCCTGATTTTGAGGCAGGGGAGCAAGCGGGAACTCAGACTGCTGCCATTCCCCAGCTCTCCTAAAAATCAACATGGTTTCTCCCCAGCTGTCCAAAACTCAGGTGGTTGAAGGGCCATGCCCTGACCACTCTGCAAAGCAGCCGCCTTCCACCCTCCTCCTGGCACTGGTTGCTGGGGACACAGATGGGTGCAGGGTGAGCTGCCGTGCTGCTGAATGAGATGCTTGCAGGGTAGCTGGTCAGGCTTGGCTATACCAATTCCACACATGCAGCCCAGGCAGGGGTACCCACATGGAACTAGCTTGGGGGGCTGCTGGAAACCCCCTCTTTTGCAGCACTTTTAGCTTCCTCCTTTGGAAACCCTGTGCTGTGAACATGGAGCTGTGAAACCATCTTCTGCTGAACAGGACCTGCCTGGCCACAGCCAGTTTGTGGCTACACCAGGCTTTCCAGAAAAGGGTTGTTCCCCGCCTCAAAAAAAAAGAGATATACAGGAAGATTTGAAATCTCTCCCTTCATCAGATACCTTCAAGTAAGCTCATTTTTAAATATTAGAAACAAATAAACTGATTCTGCTTCCTAGGCTTTGAGGGGTTCTTCTTCTTCTCTTCTGTAAGAGAAGCCATCAGCCTTTCCCTGTTTATGGATCACCTTGCTACTGTGGGTTGCAATATTACCCTGAATGGGTTTGTCTCCCAGACATCCTGCAATATCTTAACTCCCGTCAAGTGCTGCCTTTCTTTCTTCCGCAGCGCTTGGGGTTTGGACAGCTGCCAGCGTCCTCTTTAAATGTTACCAGAAGGGCTGGCAGGAATTCAGACCTAACTCATTACAGGTCCCACATACATTTGGCTGGGGGTGAGGGCTGGCCTCTTTTGGGATCCTGACAGAAAAATTAAATTGAAATGGGAGAGAGCCCTATGGAAAAATAAAATTCCTCACAAGGACGTGTATATTAAAACTCCCCATTGGCTGCATCTCCTGTTGCAAATCGATAGTCCCATCCCCTGCAGCATGGGCTGCCGCCATTGAAAACAGCTCCGGTAATGGTACAGATGTGCTGATGACATGGTTATCCCATGCGTGCTCAAGCTGGGGGTGATGGGGGCTTTACACACCCTGAAACAGTGGCTTTGCTCCCCCCCAGGGCAGCTCCATCCCCCAGCTAATGCACCAGAACTAAGAGTGTCCCCTGGGTGCAGTGGCCCAGCTATTTGTTGCTGCACTCCTCATTTCCCCACTGCAGGGCTTAAATTAGGGGTTTTCCTTCAACTTGAAGCTCTGCTCATCTCTTCTGTGCCATTTCATCTCCCCTGTTGTTCTATGCACCATGCAAAACCATCATAGCTCAGCACTATTTAAACACAGTCCCTGTATGAGCACTCCCCCTCTATGCTCACTTCCACGTGATTTTACATTGAAAAATCCCTTGACTCTCTGCCCTGGAGGCACAGCAACACCTGCAGAGGTTGTTTGTGTAGAAAACAATGCAAAAAAAAGGGATATTTTATTTTTCCCAGAATCAGGTTTAATTTCCACACAGTGCTGAGATCTGTTGGTGATTGAATAACAACACACAACTAAAATTACAACTAAGAAATAATAAATAAATAAACTAATGACAAAAAAATTGAGCCACTAAAAGAGACAAGGATTCATTTGAGCCTCTTTAAACCCCAGGGTGTAAATACATGCAGAGGAAGGAAGTCACTGTTAAGTATTCACCAAGATCCTTCAGCAGAGGTGGGGAAGGTTGCAGCAGCTGTCTCCAGACTGCCTTAAATTAATTTGCTAGATAGGTTCATTAAACTGATGCAACTGGGCTATGTGGACTCTCTAAAGTCAGTTTATGGATGGTTAACTGAAGGTGGTTGCAGCTGCTCCTATGCTGATATACAAATACCTGGACCAGCAGCTGCATCTGGTTAACTGAACCCAACAGGGTTCATCCTTTAGCAAGAGCAGACCTTCCTACAGTGCCTTCCAGCAAAGTCAAAGAAGACCAAGGTTAACACCCAGGGTAATTAATAGCCTGTTTGTTTGTTTTACAAACAATCTTTTCAGATGCTCAGACCAATCTCATCCATCTTAAACAGATGAGAAAAGGCACAAGCCCATTTAAAAACAAAATCATTGAATCACTTGCAAATCTTCATCCTAAGGCTCTACCAAGCACTGTCACTATGGTGCTCAGTCCTCCTCTGTGTCTGTGAGCAATTATTGAGGAGTGTGTGTTAGTCCCTGGTTTCTCCATGCCCTTGACATGGGCTGCACCCATGCCAAGGTGGGAAATAGGAATGCTGCCTGCATGGGAGTGGGGTGATGGTCATGGGAAGGGGGAGATGATCACAGCAATGATCACAGGAACAGGGAGATGATCAGAGGAACAGAGAGATGACTGTGGGAACAGGTTTATGCTCCTGAGAGTGGAGAGATGGCCATGTTGGAAGTACCCTGCTTACCATGATGCTCTGGCCTTTCAGCCCCTGATGTCACATGGTAGGAACAGTATTTTTGTACTTCTGGGAGTGATTTTTGTGGTACCCAAGAGCTTCAACATCTGTGCTGTGGTTGTCTCCCATCCTTCCTGGGCAGTACCCATGTTTTCCATCCATAGAGCTCAAAACAGCACCATTCACGGTTGTGAACAAGCAGCGGAGGTATTTTAAAAGTCATCCCATAGCTGAGTTGTTCCTGCTGGGATCAGTGAGTGCCTTCAGCGCTCTGTTCCAGCCCTTTGTTGATGCTGAGATTGCCTGTGGGGTGTACCGGAGGCTGAAACTTTCCCCACCCAGCCCAGGCATGCTCCTTCAGGTCCCTGTCTGCCAGCTGGGGACACCTTCACCACATCATCACTCTGCCCCATCATTACTTTGGAACCGTGACTTGGGGATAAGCTACACCAGCACAGCACAGCGCCTGGAGGGGACTAGATGCTGCCGGTGGGATCCCAGTACTCAGATCAGCACCAGTGCCACAAATGGGTGAGCACCCTGACGTTAATGGGGATATGCAAGCTCATTTTCTCTCTGGCATCAAGGGAAATGCTGGCACCCATACAATGATGGAGCTGGGCTCTGCAGCACTAATGTGCTGTGTGGGCTGTACCAGGGGTTAACTGCTCCTCACCCTGCTTGCTCATCCTCACCTACCCGAGTGATTTTGTTCAAAGAAGTTTGCTCACTGGGACTGAGCAGAGATTGATCCCCTCTCCCCAGCCCAGGGAAGGGGTTGGCCCATGAGTTACAAACTCAATGACCAGCTGATAGCTGAGTATTGGCTTGCTAATTAAACCAGCAGCGTTCAGTCAATCATTAAATTGGATTGAATTAAATTGAATTAGATCGTGGCTGTGGGCTAACATCCCAGGGTGAGCCCAGATGCCAGGGCCATGATGGGAACTCCCTGTGCGGCATAGCCTGACAGAGCTGGTATGCTGTGATATGGATATGATGGGAAGATCACTGACTGCTTCCCCTTGCAGGAACATCCCCCAGGAATAATTTATCTCCCAGCCTGTATGCACTGGTCTCAGCTGCTGGGTTTCTAGGGGAGAGGGTTTCTCTAGCTGGTGCTTAACCAGTGTCAGGAAGCTGGTGTCCATGAGGCCTGACCCTCCTGCTTTGAAGTCAAAGATAAATAGCCATGGAGGAGGCTTGTAAAGACCAACTGGCTCCTTTGAATGTAATATGATAGAACAAACTGCATGTGATAATTGATAATAGGAGGAGACTACCCTCCTCCCTTTTAGGCATACTATCATGCCCCTTGCACAGAGGTGAACTGGACCAGGACAGAGATCCTTCATGCCTGTGAGGCTAGAAAGTGATGTATCGGCATGAACTGAAAGGGCAAGCTACAGCAGAAGAGACATATCCTACAACCACGGGTTCTGTCACAGTCTCTGCTGGACACGGGAGGATGAGAGTGGCAGTGACACACTCCTCTACCCCTTCTCTGCACTGTCCTGAGCTGGGGAGCAACTGGGGTGTACCCAAGGCAGGCAGCAGCTCCAGCCTGGACTATACCTCCTATTCCACAGAAGAAGCTGTGTTTTGCACCCTGGGAGAAACACTTGCAAATCTGTGGTGAAAACCTCCAGGCAAAAACCTCGAGGACAACTTTACAGGACAGAAAAACCATGAATAAGCCCCTGAGCAGTGGCTGAAATTCAGCCGTGTTGCTGAGGCCGCCAAATGAGACAAGCAGCTCCACAACCTGCCACATTCAGCCATGTTTGTGCCCTAGTGTTTGGGTCCACTGATGGACGACCAGATGGGCTCCCACTGGCCTAGCTGGCAAGAGTTATTCATTCAAAGACCAGAGAGGGGCTGTGGTGCCAGACTGCTCATGAGCAGGCGGCAGCTATAAAAAGCCCTGAAATTGCCTTCTAAGCTGGTGATTCAATAACAAAATGCAAAAGTAATATTAAAGCTGCCTGCTGTGCCAACTGCTGGATGTCTGCAGCAATAAAAATGCTGTAAATCAGCTCCTATTAAAGACTGTACAGAATCTAACAGGATGCTCCAGCTGAAGCCAGGAAAATCCCCAATACACCATTGCTTGCCACTTGGAGGGGACTGGAGATGGTCAGTGGGTGCAGTGCTGCAGCCTGGCCCTGCAAGTGCTCATTTTTTAAGTATGAGAGGGTTTTACAGGGTTAGGAGAGCTGGCAGCACCTGTGTCCCATGTTCAAACATGAGGCAGGTCCTCAGAATGCTTTTCTGTGGTTTTCTAAGCAGACAAAAGCTCTTGGGGTCACGTCTGAAGAAACTGAAGTTGCTGCTAGGCCTGAAGACTGCTGGCAGTCTGGTGGGACCTGCTGGTGTGCTTGGGCATATCCATGCCTTCCTTAGGTGGATCCTCAGGAGCTTACACCTTCTTGCAAGGCAGGGATACATCCCAAACACATTATTTGTCTTTAAAAATGGGCCCTAGGCTCCCAAAGCACACCAGCAACCATCGGCACTCTGCTTTGGGTGGAAGGGTTCTCCCCTGTGGATGCCATCCTCAGCTCAGTTTTTGGCTGTTCGCTTCTCGGAGTGGGCCCTGAAGGGTTTTTCTTCTCTGTGGCACATTAGGGCATTCAAAGAGCCCCTGAGGGCAGGTGGGAGCCAGGCATGTGGAGCTGGGATGCACAAGGGCAGCCTTGGTTTCCAGCATGTGTCCCATCCCGTTCCAGCAGCATGGCCTGTGGTCTGTGACATGCCTGGGGCAGGCCTGGCCCAGCGTCCCCTTAATTCTCAGTGTCCCACCCCCCTGGCATGGCCCTGGCATGCCCCCAGCCCTGCAGAGAATGGCCAGCTCTGCCATATCTTTGCTCCTTGGCTAACAGGCACAGCCAGAGCTTCCACCGAGAGCGCTGGATATGCCCTGATGGGAACTTTTCAGCACTGTTTCCTCTTTGCTGATCCTTTAATTGGGTAAAAACTAGATGGTTTTAGTTAAATCTATGCCAGAAAGGAGCTATTGGTCTTGGATGGGGGTTCTAGACCAAGAGGAAGGATTTGGCCCTTTCAGTCCAGCTAAGAGCCACTGTGGGGTGGTGAGAAATGGGCCCTGGGCAGCTGCCCCCTTCCCACTCCCCAGCCATGATGAGAGCTCAGCTTTCCCACTCTGGGGCTTTGGTGCAGTGAGCTCTTTCAGGGGCAGCCCCTCGATTTCTGCCCAGCCCCGCCAGCACACAGCCAGCCCATATCCTGGACCATGCAGGGGACCCGTGCTCCCTGGCCTCACTTTTGTATACAACAAATCTAAAAAAAAAAACCCTGCTCGGTTTGCCCAGCTATAAATGGGGCATTTAGTTCAAATTAGAAAACATTCTGTGAGCCCCGGCAGCATGGACAGAGGGACAGGGGAAGGAAAACGAGGGGATAAATAGGGTTTCCAGCCAGGGTAGCCAGGGTGGGTGCTGTTCCAATACTGATGCAGGAGCCCTGCCTATGGGCAATGGAGATGGAGCATGAAAGAGCAGGCTACAAATAAACCCCACATCCAAAATGTGAGGAGGAGAATCTTTCTCATTGGGAGAGGCATGCATGACGTGCTCATCCTGCTGGCATCCAAGCACCTAATGTTGCAGTTGTGCTGAGTAAAGGCTGGTTCTGGATGAAGCAGAGATCCCCAAGGAAATGCACCCTTTGAAAGTGGCTCCACAGGAAATGTCTGCCATTTTCTTTAATTTTTTAAGTCTGCAAAATCCTAGCTAGGTTGAACTAGATGATCTTCTGAAGTCCATTCCAGCTTTAATTACCCTCTGATCCTATGATGCCTAAGAAATTTTTCTTCTGGCCTTTCTACTATATAATGGCTAAATCCTTTTCCCTTAAAAACAGTACTGCAAGCGAGAAGTGCTTCTGCAATGGGAGCAGGTGTAACTGGGACGAGAATTTGGCCTCGTGAATTGCAAGCTCCCAGCTAGCCAGAAGTAAAAGGGCAGCTCCCCAAACCCGCTGCACGTGGTTTTCCTGGGGACAATTTCCGATCTCAGGGTGTGGTGAGCAAGGCGGGAGAGGACAGATCTTGCAGACAAGTTCCTGCTTCAAGGGAAAAAGGGAGGTTCAGATTTCTGGCTGTTTTTTAGCAGAGGTTTGTGAATGAGCCCTCCTTTTCCTTGAGGGAAGAGAAATGCATGCCAACCCCTTGCGTGGAGGGTGGAAGGCATGGTTGCGAAAATCCTGCTCTATCTTCCCAGCCTCCACTCCTTCCCAGCATGACAGATGGAGGAAGGGGGAAGGAAAAGAGAAAGCAATGAGCGGGTGAGCACACATCCCTGTGCATGTCTGGGTCTCGCTCCTAGCATGATTGCAGCATGATGATCTGAGATAGATCTTATCCTGTTTCCTCTGCTTCAGCCCTTCATGTTTCAAGAGGCTTGAGATTTTCTATGGAGTTTCTCAGCTTCCAGCACAACCTGTTAGCAAATTTGGCTGTTGGAGGCTTGCTTAGAGGGAACGCAGATCTTTCACTCTGCTGCTTGGATCTTGACTCATTTGCTGCAGAGGTGGCTATTTTTGCTGATCTGACATCAGGTTCACAGCAGCCTGTCCAACCAACTATTGTGCAATCCCCTTTTGTGAGTAAGAAGCAGACTTTCCATTCCTGATTTAGCTAACTTTTTAAACCATCCAGGACTAAAATATATGATGGGTGAGACAATGAAGTTCATACTTGGTGCTGATCCCTGCACGGTGCCCTGGAGAACACCTCCTGATTCAAAACGTTTCCTATTGACATATGAGATAAAATAAATGGCATGGTCCTGGAGGACAGCATGCTTCAAGAAATAAGTGTAACCTCATCCTACTGTAATTTATTTCATCTCGGAAAGCTTTGAAACGCAAGCATTAAGCATGAGGCTTGAATTTCCAATTCCTTTCAAGCTTCTCCCATAGAAATGTTTACTATTAAGTAATTTTATTGCAGAATAATTTTTCTTTTATTCTTACGTGTCTCTGTTTTGATCCTATGCAACAAAGCAGACAGTTTTTTACATGAGCAATACTGCCTTTTCCTTGCACCTTCCTTCTGAAGGTGTCAAAGCACATTATACATCAAATGTGATCTCACCTCTGCAATGGCAAACAGGCATAACAAAGTCTCTTCCCTTTGCAGGGTGTGTGAGGGCAGTGAAAGTACTGTGGCTGCCCAAAGCCACAGCGAGTCGGGATCTGAACTAGAAACCAAATCCACGTGGATTTTATTCACATGTGCCCTTGTCACCACTAAGCACAGACCATGTCTGTGCATGTGCAACTCCTGCATTTAAATATTTAATTCTAAACCTGGCTCAGTATTGTTCAGTACTTGAAGTTATGGAGAAAAATATTGACCCAGAAAGATGCTAACATGTCCTGCTTTGCAGAGACGTGGGGCTCCTGGGGGAGGCCAGACCTGCATCTGTCAGTCTTGGAGATGCGCCCAAAACCTGCTGCATTCAGAAAGCAGGGCAGGGAGGGAGGACGCCAGTCTCTGCAGGAAGCAAAGGTGTCATATAATCAAGGAATGGGGGTTGTTCGGCTTATTGGTGGATGCTGGTAGGGACAAGGGACAGAACAAACAGCTGTTGGATGACAGTTGTGTGTTTTCCCCTTGCAGAAGTTTGTTCTGCCCAGCAACGTCCTAAGCAGTCTGGGGATGGAGTTGCACATCACGCAGTATGGAAATTAGCTTTCCAATACATGCCACCAGTAGGAAGACCTCTAAATTAGAAATGAATGGAGCATTTTTTGCCTAAATCCTCCACATAGTTTTAAAAATCTCAAGCACTGCTTTAAGCTTAAGTGGTTATTATTTACCTGCTCGGGTTCCAGCTCTGGAAACACCCACAGGGATATGCTTTGCCTTACGCACATGCATGCTCTAGTAGCAACTGTATCATTAGCCTTCTGTTTAAATGTAAGGAAACAATTTTAGGATTAGGGACTAGCTGAGTTTCTATTTCACGTAAAAATCCTTTACAAGAGGTTTTTCTTTCTGCTTTTTCAAGTCTCCTGGGGAAGATAAAAATATCATCTTTCCCTCCATGGGTTAAAGACATTCAGTGGATTTGGGGAATTCCTTCCTAACACTGGCCTGGATAAAAATAATTGTGTGATAAAAATAATAACTTAATGCTATAACCCTGACACTCTCCACATGGCATCTATGGGATCCTCAAAGATTTTCCATGGAAATCATTTTCTAAATGGAACTAAAGTCTTCAACCAGCTTGTCTCTAGAATAATGTTTTCTGTGTGATGTTTCTGCTTTTCTTTTAAAAGGTGCTGTATGCCTAAAAATGGAAGTTTTGTGACTGAAGCCTGAAGCAGCATGAAGTGGAGGTGCTGACCCAGAGTGTGAGGGCATTGGGGTGCGGGTGCAGCACCATTCTGAGGCCTAAGCCACACCGAGGTGTGACCGTAACTGGTGCATGATGCTGCTCCTTGGGCACATGGCTTTTCTAAGGAAGCAAAATGCTCAAGAGGCCACTCCATTGAAAAGCCGAGGGGCTGGCATGACTTTGTGGACGCCAGCTGAACAACTCGTGACCTGTTGGCTGAGCAAGGAAAAACTGTAAATCCTGGGACATGCGGCATGCTGGATGCCTGTATTTAAGCGACACAAAGTCTGTGGCGCGGTGTTGGCCTTGCTTTGCTGCCTACATCAGCTTGCTGTGCAGCTGAGACATCCTGGCCTCGGGAGTGGCAGTCCTTGCAAAGCGAAAAACAGCTGGGGAGTAACCTGTTCAGCCTTTCGGCTTTCATCTACCTGCGTTTGCGAGTCAACACCCTAATTTTTCGGTGAAACAGGATGTACGAGACCTCCCACTGAAATGGTAATTAAGAGGGAGACTTTCATATAAATCCAAGTGCCAGGAGTTGCACATGAACTGATTTGTGTGCAGAGATGAGCAGAGATGACTGAATGATTTCTAGCTCCATGCCAGGAGCCTGGTTCCCCACAGTTTGCCTTATTGCCTACCTTTCTGAACCGAGCAACCCATCCAAAAATGCTAAGTTGTATTGAAATGCAGGTGCTGCTTTGAAACACGTCCATTTGTGCAGGTAGTCCATAGAAACTCCTGCTTCCTAAGCACAGGGTAAATGGGAGACAACCTTACTCCTGTCGCCAGACACTGCCTGACACCCCTAGCCCTTCCCAGGATTGCCCACTGCAGCTTCACCCTGTGCTAGTCTCCATGCTCCTTCCTGCTGCTTCTCTCTGCTCCTCACTCCGATCATTGACTTGGTCAGAAAGGTCTGACACAAATTCCTTCCACCAAAATAACTCTTAATTCCTGAGCCACTCACATTTGCCTTTGGTCTGGGCAGAGAAATGAAACCCGTGGCTCCAGTGACGGGAACCCTTGATGCTCTCTAACTACCTGCTCGCATGCAGGGCTGGAGCAAGCCATGGTAGCAGTGAGAGGTTGTGACCATTCCCCGGAGACTGAACGTACCATATGTGATCCCTGAGAAGCTTTCTGAGCCAGGGAGCAAGACACGGGAAAGATTTTGCAAAAAAATGGGGAAGGCCATCATGGTGTTGAAGCTCTCCACCTTGAAATCCCAGGCAGCAGCAGCGCTAGAATGTGCAGGCCAGCAGCCCCCGAAGGTGTTACACCTGAAACTCACCCAGCACTGATTTTCAAAGTCCACGTGAGCCCACAACTCTCAGAGATGTTGCAAATGTTTTTTTTGCACATGCTGCAGCCTCCTGCCTATCTGCCTGATCCAGAAGAGGTGCTGGCAAAAGGGTGAGGGCTCCAAAAGGCCTCAGGAGGGTGTTTAAGGAAGGAGACAAACATGTATCCGAGCTTGAGCTCAGCCAGACTGTTGTGAAGGAGGCTGGGGCTGCTCTGTGGCAGCTGAACGACCACCACGCAGGAGCATGGTTTGCTGAGGGGGGCTGCTGAGCCAACATGGAGACACTCGACTGGATTGGGGGGCTGGGAGACCATGTCAGACATGCAGCGAGGGCTGGGATTTTATTTTTAATAGTCAGGGTAATTAACCTCGGGAACAATTACTGTGGGCTGTGGTAGAGTTCCTACAACTGGAAGCTCAAAAATCGGGTCCGGGTGCTTTTCTGCTAGCCTGTCAGCCCGCCCACGGCCTGCAAACCAGTGACCGCCACCTCCGATGGGAAACACCGAGGAGCGCGTGAGGCGACCCCGAGGCCCCAGCGCGGCAGAGCCCGGCACGAGGGCAGTGGCCGCTTCCAGCGCCCGGGGACACGTTTCCCCGTTATCTCTCACGTCGGTGGAAGCCGGCCCGGGAGCCAGGGCCTGAAAAACCCTTCATCGACCCAAAATACATGGGCACCGCCGCGGGGTAAGGGGGTGGGCGGGGTGAGGGGAAGCGCGCGCCCGCCCCGCGCTGCAGCACCGCGCGCGCCGCCCGCTGCAGCGCCG